>JADKLZ010030217.1:42954-58994 GCA_021533235.1 Biomphalaria straminea | reverse complement strand
GATTATTGAGACAACACCAAAGCAAGTATTAACTACCACTGAAAAGACTATTCAGACAACACTAGAATATTCTATCACAGAATTGAGTAAAGAAACAACTCTTTCCCAAGAAATGACTACAAAGGCACAATATACTTCGCTTGAAATGCCAGGAAGCACAACAGTAGCAAAGTATATCAACGATACTTCAATAACAAGGTCACAATATACTACGACCCCGAGTTACATTAGCGTTCTTCCTGTGAGACGTCCACTAGGTCAGTGTTTTTATCTTTACTTTAAAGACAGTTATGCCCTAATTGCATTTATTCCATTGTACACCTTTACTCAATTGTTTTATTTTTACAGCATGTCTATGTCATCAAGGTAAATGTGTTCACGGGGATGCTTGTGAATGCGTGAACAGAACAGGACAACATAGACCCAACAATGCCACATACTTTAATCCAGATAACTGCCAGATTTGGTAAGTGAAAATACTTCATTCAAATGTGGGCGCTTTTGAGACCTTTGTTTTTCGTTTTCTTAAATCCAAATATAGAGAAGGAGTTATCTAATTGCAAAAGTATTTAACTCATTTTTACTTCAGTTGCTCGCCAATGTGTCATCTTTGGTCTGGTCTTGATAGCTGTAGCAAAAGTATTTGCAGACATTGAAACTCAAGAACTTTCTTAAAAGACGGTGACCGGGCGCGCTCTGCTAGTAGTCATAATACATACGGATACACAGCTAGTAGAGTCATAATACATATGGATACACAGCTAGTAGAGTCATAATACATGTGGATACACAGCTAGTAGAGTCATAATACATACGGATACACAGCTAGTAGAGTCATAATACATATGGATACACAGCTAGTAGAGTCATAATCCATACGGATACACAGCTGCCAAATAATTGACCTGAAAAACTAGGGACCTTCGATAGGAAGTTGTACCATCTTCACTTCTGTAGTTTGGGATAGGAGGTTATCTTCACTTCTGTAATTTAGGCTAGTAGGTTATCTTCACTTTTTTGTTTGGGCTGGGAAGTTCTTCACTTCTGTAGAAAAGTTAAAAACTGATCAAATCATATTTTATCGTTTCTTTTTTGTCAGCCAATGTACTAAGAATGCAACTGAATGTCGCAACCTTACTTTGATGTCAACTGTGCCAAATGGTGAGAAGACATTTGTTTGACGTTTGACAATTTTAATTTTTGTATCTTTTTTATGCTTGCCATTAACATCTAACAAATTTCAAATTTATTCACACAATCTCAAATATTTTTTATTTTTATTGAAAGCATAGACTAAACATTTTATCAAGCCTTTAAGAAAGTGCGCAGTCTAAGATTCTCCTTCTAGTGTATTTTTCGTATGAGGTGATTGCATGAATAACATAAATGTCAAGAATCACTGGGCTGTCTATGCTAGATCCCAAAAAATCTTCATCTTGACAAAGACAAGTTACCTCTTGCTTTAGAACACACGTACCGAGACAGGGTTGTCTACCCATCTAGGAGAAGGTAAAACTCTGAATCCAAACCTCCGCTGCCTTGCGGCTATACCCAAACGTGGGAAAGGCTTCGGGAGACAACCCTGAGGAAAAATCAGGAGCTGGTGACCCTTAGGCAGATTGTGGCACACTGTGCTACAGCCTGGCAGAGCCTGCGGCGTTACTGATCCCAAACTGTATCGGATATTCCGTTCCTTTGGCCACATCAGCTGCGCGGAGAGGGAGGAACTGCTGTGTGGGCGACATCGTTCCGACCATAAACAATGCCCAGGCTTTCATCTCACTCACCACCTTTACCTGCAATACTTGTGGACGGGAGTGTCTCTCCAAAATAGGGCTCTACAGCCACACGAGGAATGGTCATTTATGCCTCCCCAACAATGAAAGGAAAGCTGTTTACTTACCATCGTCGTCCAATGTCCCCTTAAATAAAGGTCCAGCTTCGGAGAACGTATGATTGTTTAGCCAACTGAGTAGGCCTCCCCTCCCTAGGGAAAAGTTGCTAATGTTTGATCGCTGGCTGATATTCCTTGCAGCCCCTCACTGTCTCTAGCTTGTAAAATAGCAATCTTTCTAAGATCTTAGTCCAAGTACATGATCTCTTAGTAAATTTTGAGGATAATCTGCATCTGTTGAGGAACAAAAATACTTTTCTATTTTCAACTAAAACATTTAAGCCTGGCATGAAGAACAAAATATGATGATGCATACACATTCTTTTGCATGTGATATTTTAGTATTGTCTTTGTTTGAGTGTCATTGTAATGAATCATCCATTACTAGCTGTTAGCCTTCGACTTTGACATATATTTAAATCCTGATATATGGCTGAAGTCTTAATGTCTCCACAAATTTATATTTTTTAGTCCGCCTTTTCCCTCCCCTCATCTCGGTACCTCTTTAGAGACGTGCTTTAGGGAATCCCAGCAAGGGGGGGGGAGGTAATATTGGAAGTACTTCCCTGCTTAGTTCAATAGACATAAAGCACAATATTGGTGTCAGGCGACCTATCGGAACTCGATTATAATTTAAAAATAAGCCTCTTTAGTCATAGGAGACGTTGTCTCTCGGGACGTCAATGATACAGATATATTAAAATATGATAACTTTCAAATTTTTAATCTAGACCTGCAATCACTATTTTCTACTGAGCAATGGTCCAGTTGGTCAGACTGTTCTGTACTGCAAGGTTTAGGAACAAGCTCAAGATACAGGTGAACAATATTATCATCATATATCCATTTTTCCGTATAACAGCATAATGTGCATGTAGTACAAGTACATATAATACTTCGTCTGTCTGGAATGGCTTTATTTCTTATTTGTTGGTTATTTGTCTTCGTGCTCATTTTATCCTTTTCTTTTTTAACACCTCACAATACAGTCTTATCGGATGATGAGCTTTTTGTACAATATGATTTGGGAAAAAAAAAATAGAAGAATTCACCTAAATATTTCTACAGATTTTACTTGTCGAAATCTTTTCTTTCTGGGTGCTAATATATAGCATGAACATAACTAAAAACCTAAGTCCATGACTTCTTTATCAATTGTTTCAGTTAGTTATTAGGTCCTCTAATTTATGTAGGAGGTGCATAGCTGAGTGGTAAAGCGCTTGGCTTCCTAGTATATGGATCCCGGGTTTGAATCCTGGTGAAGACTGGGACTTTTTATTTCAGAATCTCTAGAGCGCCTCTGGGTCTACCCAGCTTCTATGGGTATCTGACAATAGTTGGGGGAAAGTAGAGGAGCCTGGTGGTTGTGCTGGCCACATGACACCCTCGTTAAACTTGACCCACAGAAACTTTCTCAAACAGTTGGGAACTAATGCTGACTCTCTCAAAACTCTCTGATAGATTGATTTATATAATGACTATTAACAAACATGCTACAAGATAGGAAGACTGAACAAATTAACAGTAAAAGTTTTCTATTAATAATAACCATGAATAAGTTTATTTCTCTACAACAAAGGTATTGCTGAACTTAACTTACATGCATAATTGACAAGAAATTTCTACAGATTTCAAGTTATCTTTTATACAGTATTTTATTTTAAAGATTCAAAGTCAATGGAGAGTGCAAGTTTCGGATTAATGAGACACGAGAATGCCTAGCAACAAACAAGTACTGCATCACGTCTAATAACTTACTTGTTGAAGACGGTGAAAGTAGAGACATGGGTAACTGTCAGATGTGGTAGGTGACTTTGGATTTAGCTTAGAATTGTAATTTGTATCAGCAACTTAGTATTAGACTAATGGTACATGCAGTGGCATAGTTAGGGATTTTTGGGGGCCCGAGGGGGCTTAATCTTTTTAGGGGCCCTGCATTTCACCATCATGACATGAGTTAATGGCCTAATATTTAATGTAAAAATAAATTTCGTACCCTAATTTTTTAATTTGGACCACCACCCCACTCCACTCTAGTTACGCCATGGAATGTATTATCTTTAAATAAGAGATCAATATAACTCTTTAACCTCACACTTCTGTAACAATTAGCAATGTTTGTAATCTTGTAGCTAAACGTAAATTTATTGATTTTTTAAAATTATAATATCTCTCATTGTTGAACTTTAGTACCTGTCGCAATGGCGAATTGACATGTGGCGAAAACATCAATGCTGTACCAGGTATGTTTTCATTTATTGTCTTTTAGAACCTGGAAAATAGTTTTCTAACGATGTATACAGCCTGAAAAATAAATGTAGAAAAAAGCAAACATAATCTGTGCAGGCGGGTCCAAATGTAGGTTCAATGTTACTTTATTATTTTTTTACTCATTCTAATGTCGTTTATACATAGAAATAATAGCAAATAATCATTCATTGGCCTCCTTCAGTCGTAGAACGACTATGGTTCATCTCGCACACTTCCTCGTGTGGCTGTGGAGCCCTATTTTGGAGAGACACTCCCGTCCACAAGTATCGCAGGTAAAGGTGGTCTTCACTACAGTGGTAGAGGAGCTGGCCATTTTCCGCGTTGTCCGCTTTTCTTCCAGAGCTGAGGCCCGTGCTCTTTCGCTGTCCATAGCTTTCTTGGTCACTGTCTCTCTCCATCTGGTGCGGTCTAGAGATATGTCTTCCCACTGGTCAGTATTGATGTTCACTGATTTGAGGTCACGTTTTATTACATCTATGTAACGGAGGTGGGGGCGACCAGTTTTTCTTGAGCCAGTCGCAAGTTGTCCGTAGAGGATGACTTTCGGTATACGATTGTCCTCCATCCGGCGAACATGTCCAATCCAGCGCAGGCGGCGTTGTCTGAGGGCTGTAAAGATGCTGGGAATACCTGTTTGTGCAAGGATCTCTGTATTGCACACTTTTTCTCTCCATGTGATTTTCAAGATCCTACGGAGACATCGCAAATGGAATGAGTTCAGTTTTCGCTCTTGCTTTGCGTAAGTGATCCATGATTCACTGCCATACAGCAGCGTGCTCATAACGCATGCCTTGTAGACTTCCATTTTGGTCGCTGTAGTTAGCTTCTGGTTTTCCCAAACTCTTGACCTAAGTCTAGCGAAGGTCGATGCAGCCTTCCCTATACGTTTTTTTATCTCCTCATCTAGAGAAAGGTCGTCTTGAATTGTGGATCCCAGATAGCAGAATTCATTTACGGCATCCAGCTTGTTATCATCTATGAGGATGGAGGGTGGTGCTGTAGCAGGGGGTCCCATAACATTTGTTTTCTTTGTGCTGATAGTTAAGCCATATTCTTTACAGGCCTGAGAGAATCGGGACATAAATAACTGAAGTTCCTCTTGTGAGTGTGCCACTGCCACAACGCTGCGTCGTCCGCGAAGAGCATGTCTCTTATGAGGGTTGTTCTGGTTTTAGTTTTGGCCCTCAGTCTAGCAATATTTAGAAGTTTGCCATCGAATCTGGAATGGAGATATATGCCTTCGGTGGAATTATCAAATGCGTGGTGGATTAGCATTGAAAAGAGTATTCCAAAAAGGGTTGGAGCAAGGACACATCCTTGTTTTACTCCGCTGTTTATATTGAAACTTTCGGAGCAGGCGCCATTGAACTGTACTGTACCCATCATATTTTGGTGGAAAGAAACAATAATATTTAGCAGCTTGGGTGGACAGCCTATTAACTCTAAGATTTTAAAGAGGCCTTCTCTGCTGACAAGGTCAAAGGCTTTGGTCAGATCGATAAATGCGATGTACAAAGGCATTCTTTGCTCTCTGCACTTTTCCTGAAGTTGACGGATAGAGAAAATCATGTCAATTGTGGATCTCTCTGAGCGAAAGCCACACTGTGATTCTGGATAGACTCGATCAGCAAGTTTTTGTAGCCTGGGGAGTATCACTCGAGCAAAGACTTTGCCTACGATGCTTAGGAGAGAGATTCCCCTGTAGTTGTTGCAGTCGCTTCTGTCGCCTTTATTCTTGTACAGGGTGATGATCTTTGCATCCCGCAGATCCTGTGGCACAGCACCTTCTTGCCAACATTTACAAAGCAGTTCATGTAGAGGTTGGATTCGTGTAGTTTTACACTGTTTTAGAAGTTCTGGGGGGATGCCATCGCATCCGGGTGCTTTGCGGGCAGCCATGTTGTCTATGGCTTTGTTGAGCTCTAACAGGGTGGGTATTTCGTCTAGCTCGTTCATTATGGGTAGCTGTATGATAGCCTTAAGAGCTGAGGCAGAGACTGAGCTTGTTGTGGCGTAGAGTTCGGAGTAATGTTCGACCCATCTATGCATTTGTTGACACTTGTCTGTGATAATTTCCCCAGTGGTTGATTTAAGAGGTGCTGACTTGTTCTGGGAGGGTCCGAGAGCCTTTTTAATTCCTTCATACATCCCTCTTATGTTGCCCACTTGGGCTGCGAGCTGGATATTCTCACTGAGCTCTACCCAGTATTCATTGGCACAGATCCTTGCTGTCCTCTGTACAGTGGCTCTAGCTTCTTTCAGGTTTAACAAGTTGCTTTGGATAGGTTTTGCCTTATATGTAGCGAGTGCATCTCTCTTTGCTTTAATTACAGGTGCTAAGATAGCTGATTTAGAGTCGAACCAGTCATTTTGTTTCGTAGTTTTTCTTCCAAAGATGTCCAAGGAAGACTTTTGTATGGTGGACTTGTGCTCCCATTTTTCTGTTGCTGAGTTTCCAGAGAAATTTTTGTACTCGCATACTATAGCAAATAATACTGAAGTTTTATTTTGTGACACTCTAAAAAGATGGAGCGGCACCTCCGCATTATGGGGTGGAAAGTAACAGAGTATTCTGGACAGAATTGAACTTTGTTGCAAGGCTGATGGTGGACTCTGAGCTATTGAGAGATTAACTGAGACTTGACCATAGGGCTCTGAGTATGCTTATAAACATGAAAGTTGTGCTATATAAATTCTTTTTTTTTTAAAAAAAAGGAAAATGTTTAATATGTAGGCCTAACTATAATGTATGTAAAAATATAATAATTTTCAAATTTAAAAAAATGTTTGTGTTGTATGTAACCCTACCTTTGGCTGACCCTGTTAAAATTACAAAATAAAATTTTGATCCTATATAAGAAAGAAATATTTTATTTCTAAACAACTTAAAATAGAGTGATTAATTTTTCTTTGTTAAATTGTTGTGCAGTTTTATTGAAAGTGGAAAACAAAATAAGGTTGGATGGGGATGTACTGTTAAAGTATTAGATCTATATGCAGGATTTAGTAGGAAATTATAAAAATCTTTTTTTAAAAAAACAAACCTTATCTATGGGAAAGAACTCGCACTTAAAACTACATCTCTCAATAAAGTAGTTATTTTCCTTATTTGATATTAAAATAAATAATTACCAATCATTGACTAATTGGTTAATGTTTTAACTGATTCATATTTTGTTAGCATAATAAAAAATTGTTTGAAATTTCTACTTATTCCTAGAATGGGTGTGGAAGTAACATGTTCTATTTTCTAATAAATATTTCCAATAAGAACTAGAAAGCAGAAGAATTGTCAGATAGACTATTAAGACTAGGCCCCATTTGTTACAGGCGGAGGGGAAGGAAGTCCATCATATTGTTATAAGTAAGGAAAAAATTGGAGGGGTCCTTGGCAAAAGAAACAAAACACCAACAAACAAAGTCTGAGAACAAATCAATAGGAGAGGATAATGTTAGTCTAAATATGTAAACTAAACATAACTGTTTATCATAGCTTTATTCTTCACTTAATGAATATTTTATATGAATGCACGTATTTATATTTATATATTTATTTATTTATATTTAACTCTCAAACTAAGTGGTAAATCTAGGTGCGGGGTGTCACTGGTGAATGAGTAGAGGACAGTCTAGGTCTGGGGTGCCACTGGTGATCTTATTCACGGTAGGCATGCCTTTAACATTGCAAGTCCCGTTCACTAACAATCTTCATTCACTAATAAAGAGTTGAGTTCAGCTGGTAGTCAGGAATATGGTAACATGTTGAAAAACAATGTTCCGTTGGTAAGCTGGCCAAATTTTGTTTATTTTGTTTATTTAGAAAATGAAATCTGGAACCAGTGGAGTCCATGGAGTCACTGTACAGAGAACTGTAACTCATACGATCAAATCCGATGTCGCATGTGCAAAATACCCAAATGTTTAAATGTGACATGTTCCAAACAGCAATGTGAAAAAAGAGACTGTGGAGAAAAACCTTGTAAGTCTTTTGTTTACACATGTGCACAGTAGGTTCATTGTTTACATGTGCACAGTAGGTTCATTGTTTACATGTGCACAGTATTTCATTGTTTACATGTGCACAGTATGTTCATTGTTTACATGTGCACAGTAGGTTCATTGTTTACATGTGCACAGTATGTTCATTGTTTACATGTGCACAGTAGGTTTATTGTTTACATGTGCACAGTATGTTCATTGTTTCACATTGGATCACAGTTAACGGGCATCCCCTTAACGTGGTAGACCACTTCACATATCTTGGTAGCATAGTGTCAAATGACGCCTCACTTTCAAGGGAAGTTGATAACCGTCTGGCCAGGGCCAGTAACGCTTTTGGACGCCTTCAGGCGAGAGTTTGGAAGAAACAAATCGCTCCGCCTACCTACAAAAATAAATGTCTACCAGGCGGTGGTTCTCTCAACCCTTCTATATGGTTCTGAGACATGGACACTATATAGAAAACAGCTAAGACTCCTTGAGCGCTTTCACCAAAGGTGCTTGTGCTCCATCATGAATATACGATGGCAAGACCGCACCACTAACAGCGATGTCCTTCGAACGCCGGTATAGACAGTATAGAGGGACTTCTTATGATCCGACAGCTACGCTGGGCAAGGCACGTATCCCGTATGGGAGACGAACGTATGCCAAAGGCAGTCTTTTTTGGTGAGCTAAAAGGTGGTCGACGTAACAGAGGCGCCCCACGGAAACGCTTCAAAGACCAACTTAGGCGTCAACTTTCCTTGGCTGACATAGAGGAGAGCACCTGGCTGCATGCGGTGTCGGAACGAGACAGCTGGAGGTCACTCACAAAGGCCGCGGGATACACATTTGAGACCAAAAGAAAATCTGCCGCCGAGGACAAACGCAGACGACGAAAAGAAAATCTAAACCGACCACCTGCGGACAATGGTTTTGCTTGCCCTGGGTGTGGCAAAATATGTAGGTCACAGCTGGGACTGCACAGTCACGGGAAACACTGTATTCCTCATTAATCTTCGGACTCGAAGACAAGCCTATTATGTTCATTGTTTACATGTGCACAGTATGTTCATTGTTTACATGTGCACAGTAGGTTCATTGTTTACATGTGCACAGTAGGTTCATTGTTAACACAAGTGTACTGTATTTTCTTTGATGATGGGATCAAACCTGGATAAAAATTACACTCCACAGCAGCACTTGTGAAACTCAAGAATGTCTGGAAAGACACAGGCCAAGCCCTAAAAAACTAAGATCAGACTAATGCCATCAGACTGAAAAAAAAGTAAAGTTCCCCTTTCAGACCCTGTGGTGTATAGGGCAGATGATGTAAAGATCATCTGATTCTGTGGCCTACGGTTACCGAGGGTATCATGTGGCCAGCACAATGACCAACCGCCTTTACTTTTCCTCATCTAATGTCAGGTACCTGTTAGAGCTGGGTGGACTCAGAGGCGCCCAAAGATCCCAAAATTAAAAATCTCAGTCTTCACCACAATTCGAACCAGGGACCCCCAGTTCAGAATCCAAGCGCTTTACCATCAGACTAATGGCCCCATTCTTATAGTCTTGCGAATCTTGAATGCTAACTGCAGAGGAAGATACTAGCTATGAAATAGAGATGCTATAGAAGGATTTTTGGTGTTATCTACACAGTACCAGGGAAAAAAAAGAGGCAGACAAAGTGATGGGAAGACAAATAACTTACACTTTTAATTCCATGGGTACAATTTAAGAATCTGCAAAGTCAGTCCAGTGTCTACACTGTCCATTTAGCTTATTATTATTATACACATGTACTAGTGCAGCAAGTTCAATGTGTGTGTCGGGGGAAAGCTACATTTAGACAATTGTTTTATAGAAGTATTCAACAAAACCATCATGTTATTATCTCTTCATAAATGTGGAGTGATACATTTCTCTATAATGGATTGTTAATGCTTGTATCTGTATATGCTTTTTTGTTTATATTTATTACCTATCCTGTATTTTTCTTCTTTGTATCAGCTTGTATCTATCTCTGTCTCTGCCTGAATCTCTCTCTCAGTATCAGCTTGTATCTTTAATTCTTTACCTCTGTCTCTGCCTGAACCTCCTTCTCTCAGTATCAGCTTGTATCTTTAATTCTATACCTCTGTCTCTGCCTGAATCTCTCTCTTTCTCTCTCAGTATCAGCCTGTATCTTTCTTTCCCGAATCAGCCTCTAATTTTCATTCTCTCTGATTGTTGTCATTTTTAAAAAAGCAGCCTACCTGTTGTTATTTTGAAATCAGAATAAAATCTAATTACAGAAAGTATTAATACATGAAAAATACCTTCTATAAAAACTATTAAAAGAAATATGCTTCATAATATTTTCCTACAATTAGCTACCATCTCTTGAAAAAGAAAAATGTAATTGGAGATTTTTCATGTTTTATTTTATCCTATTATTTGCAGGTTGTCAACTATTCCAATGGAGCCCTTGGTCTGACTGCGATGTTTCCTGCAAAAATAACTCTAGAGATGTTCGTCAGCGTTACAGACAGTATTTTGACTCCGCTGCATCACGTGACTGTAAAAGATATGAGGAGAAGAAATCGTGCCAATCCTGTAAATGTACGTGCCAATCCTGTAAATGTACGCAATTTTTTTCCTTGTCCCTTGCTGTTTTTGTGACATTTTACGCCTCAGGAGGTTATATATTCCCTTTGCAACTTCTTGTGTGACTAAACAGGCAAATCCTTGATACATTGCTATGGTCAGAGTTTGGGCATCTGTAATCATCAGGTGCCATTGCATTTTTACCCTTCTTTCCACTGCTGTTGACCTGTTGTGTATGGCATCTGCAATCTAGGACCCTTCCTTTCTTTCCATATGGATCTATCCAGTGCCACTTTACTTTTTTTCCAGTTTCATGTGGTGTTTGCATACATTAGTATATCTTAAAAGTATATCCAGCAGCTCTCCTGCCTTCTGTTAGATCACCATATAGAATGTCTTGTGGAAGTCGAGTGGCATTTTACGAACGTGGCCAAGCCAGTAAATGCATATGATGCTGATAACAGAGTGGACATCCTTGCACCCTGCTTTTTGTAGCATTCCTCATTGGTTATTTAATCTTGCCACCTTATTTAAAGATCGATTTTGGACATTGCTGTGCGTCTGAAGTATTCTACAAGTTTTGGCAGATTGTAAAGAAGTATATTATGAGCTCAATTAGATAATTCTTCAATTGTTAAGGTCAGTAGATGCGTATTTAAAAGCTAGGGGTCTACCAAGCCATCATCCTCCCTACATTGCTCTATGCCTCTGAAACATGGACAGTATACTAAAGACATGCCAAGAAACTAAATCACTTTCACATGACATGTCTGAGAAAAATAATAAATGTCAAATGGCAAGACAAAATGCCAGATACTGAAGTCCTTCAAAGAGCAGGTATGCAAAGCATCCACACAATCCTGATGCAGTCCAAAATGCGGTGGGCTGGACACGTATGCAGAATGGAGGACCACCGCATCCCAAAATGTCTCATGCATGGCCAATTAAGTGAAGGAAAGCGCTCGCAAGGTGGTCAAAGAAAGCGCTTCAGGGACACCCTCAAAGCTTCTCTAAAGGCGTTCAACATTGACCCAGCCACCTGGGAGACAGAGGCACATGACAGGGTATCATGGTGCCAGGCTGTGAGATTCGGCACACAGGTTGCTGAGGAAAAGAGAACAACGCAGGCAGAAGAAAAATGCCAGAGAAGGAAAGCAAGGCAAATGACACTAGCTCCAGCTGGAATTACCTGCTCAGAGTGCAGCCGAACATTCCAGGCTTGCATAGGTCTCACCAGCCACATGAGGAGGCATAAAATCCCAGTGCAAAGCCCTCAGCCCCCTGGATGACAAAGTGGTCATCATCGAACCACGAGACACGAAATATATATATATATATATATATATATTGTCATTCAAAATAATCTTGTAATCCAAGATAATGCAATAAGTTATTTCTTACAACCTTTTAAGAATATCATGAATTTGGAGAGAATTTTGAAAACTATGTTTAGGAAGAAATATCATGTTGAAGTTGACAATGGAACATATTTACATTTAACTACCCCAAACATAACAACCTTGACATGCTCCAGTCTCCAGTAAAATTTGATGACCTTATTTTTTGTGTAGGCCTACATCATGTATTTACATAAGACAAAAATGTTTTTTTGCTCTTGTATTACATGGAGCTTCCCATATTTCTTTGCAGAAAAATTAAAGACTAAATCTATCAGAGAATTGGGTCAATGAAATCTAATCAGTGCTGAAGTAAAATGGAATGTTAAAGAGAACCTTTAGTTAATGTTCTCAAATGTTGTCAATGTTCACTTAGATTTAAGAAATAACACTAACTTGGATGATCAAGGAAGACAGAACTGATACTATGGTAGTTAATAAGTATGGGGGGAAGGTGAAATGGGGGGGTATTTTTTTTTAAGCATTCTTAATATTATATGAACATCAAATCAACCTTGGCCGCAGTCATTGTATACAATTATTAAAATATATGTTTAAAGGTATGTTTTGTTTTAATTGCATCACGATTTTCTTTCTAGGTCGTGAAAACATTGGTCAATGGTCAAGCTGGACTGCTTGCTCAGCCAAGAAATGTGGCTGGGGTAAAAGAAGTCGATATCGTCACATTCCTGCCAGTTGCCCAGAGTTAACAAGGACACAAGCTCAAGATTGCTTCTTGAAGCATTGTGGTAAATAGAAATAGTAGTGAATTGAAACACTGTAGTTAGCCTGAGAGAGGAAAAAATATATACCTACCATGTATATAAATACGATATTTTTTTCACTTCCAAATTTTACAAAACAATCTCTTGGAGGTCACGTTTTGAATAAATAAAATAGATTTAATCTATGCACATTTTAATTATGTCATAGCAATAAAAAAAAATGTTAGTTTTAAACAATTTGAGTATAGGATAATTAGTTTTGACTTTATTCATGCAGATTGTAAAGAAGGTTTTGTTTGGACAAACCACTCCAGCTGCCAAAGACTGTGTCACTTAGAGCCCTCGCACTACTGTCATCAGAAATTGTCTGGTGGGTGCGTCTGCCCAAGCCATCTTGTATTTAATGGGTCTCATTGCATTCCTTTAGAACATTGCTCACTTGACTGCATTTATAACAATAGGACTTATAAGGTCAGTCACATTTAAGTGTGTCCGTCTTCTCATTGTGGTGTCACATTAGTAAGTCCGACAGTAATCTGAGCATTTTATAAAGTAGAGCTTGTGAAATCTCAACATTGAAAGTACAAACTATTTTTATGTTGCTCTATTTCACTGGTGGGAATGTGATGGCTGAGTCAGGGCCGGCCTGAGGTAATTGGAGCTTTGGTAATGTGAAAGGTCTTAAATGAAATAGAAAAAACAACAAATTTAGACAGTTTATTTGCATTGAGTTAAAAACCTTCCTGTATCTATATCTAAATCAACAATTAATTTAAATTCATATAGCCATGATAGCACGAATGAACTTCATGATTCATGATGATCAGACTAGAAATAATATTTTAACATTTCACCAAAAGGAAGAAACAATGATCTTCTAACATATATAGTCTAACAAGTAAATCTAAACATTTTAAAATAAATCTTAATTTAAATTGTAATACAGATTTTAGAGCTAGGCTACTAGCCAGAGTTCTCCTATGGTTTGAAATTTTATCCATGTTTCAGTAAGTTTTTCTCAAAAAAAAAATTTAATTGAGTAATGTGCAAGGCCTTCACCTATCAGAGACCCTATGCAGCTAACTAGTTTGCCTATACCAAAGGCCAGCCATGAGTAAGTGTTAAAGCACTTGGATTTTGAATCGTGAGGTCAAAGACAATAAACTCAGTGAAGACTGGGATTTTGGATTTTTAGGACGCAATTGAGTCCACCCAACTCCAATGAGTATGTTACAGATCTCCAGAGTAGGGCACATTTTTCCTGAGTACTTCTAGGCACACGACCTGTGACTAAATCTAACAGAAAAATATCTACAGTTTGAACAATGCACAGCAATTTCCAGTAGTCAAGCTGGTCACTCAGGAGCAAGTGACAACTATGTTTTCTTTAAATGTCCTTAAGGAGAATCACTCCTGTCATCATAACTACGCAAAAATAGTTAACTCCCAGTAGGTCACAGGTAAATTAAACACGGGTAGTCGTTGTGCTGGTCACATGACACCCTTGTTAACCATCGGCCATAGAAACTGATGACCTTTACATCTTATGCCCTATAGGGTCTGAAAGGGAAATCATTTTTTTTTTAAATTAAAGTGGTGGGTCTTAAATTTTGATCTACCATCATCCTAAACATTTATCTACTAAACTTTTACAAACACTTTAGATATTGAAATACAATTAGGATCTGTGAACCTATTCTGCCTCGCTTAAATACATTCTAAAAAGTTGAAGTTTATTTAAATAAAGATTTTAAACATATACCGGTATTACCATTTTTTGTTGATTTTATCATTACAAAGATGCTGAGGTGGTCAATTGCAGTCAAACTGAATTTTTATTTGATTGAATACCAATAAGAAGTATCTTATCTTATACAAAACATTAATAGAAGACTAAAAATACAAAATACCTAGTTGTTGTTATAAATGAAAAAACTGTCATGGAATCCCATATTGATGAAACTATCAAAAAAAATCAAAGCATTAGGGTTTATTAGAAGAAATTTCTATAAATCAAATAAGAACATAAAACTAAAATGTTTTTTAACCTTGGTTAGGCCAATAATAGAATATGATTCCTCTCTTTGGGACCACTCAACTCAAGAAAACATTAAGAAACTGGAACAGACAAAAAATATAGCAGTGAGATTAATAACAAACGAATATTCACATTTGACTAGAGTAACACCTTTAGTAAAATCATTAAATTTAGAAAGCCTTCAGGATAGAAGACTTAAAAGTAAAGTAGCAATTATACATAAAACACTGAACCATAATCTTCAAATACTAAAACAAAATTTAACAAGATACTCAGAAAGACACAAAGATAAAGGCACACTCTTTGTTCCATATACTAGGATGAATTAGTACAAAAGCTCCTTCTTCCCTAGTGCTATTAGAGCATGGAATATGGGTTGCCTGAGCTAGCCAGGAAAACCAGCGAATGGGCAGAGTTTAGGTCATTGGTTAATATGCATGACTAAATGCACGTAGGAAGTAATCTTTTTTTTTAAGTAATGTCTGTAACATATAAGATAAGATATGACAGATCAAACTTAGTTTTATTCCCTTGGCGATTATATCATTGCACACAAATTAATTACAGGGGTCCACTGTTTAATTTATATGTTTATATGGATTCATGTTATATTCTATTCCGATATGCTGGCTACATGACACCCTCATTAACAGATGACCTTTAGACCATCTGCTCTATAGATTGTAAGGTCTATAGGCTATTCTATTCAAATTTTATTTCATTATTTTTTATCTTAAAAAATATGAAACAAAATTGGCAGATCTAGATCTAAATGTGAACAAATTTATTGAGACAAAAATAATTATTAGTATTATTATTTCATTGTTATTGTTTAGATGAAACCCAAAACTTGTTTGTTTGTTATGTTCAGTCTTATGAAATGTTTCCTTGTGGAAAGTGCCAGAATTGTCTTTGCTATGAGGGTCAAGTGATCCAAATGGCCAATCCATGCATCAAAGCTACAGATTGTGATTTGGTAAGCCATTTAAAATATCCATGATTTTAATATTAATTTTATTTATAAAGAAGCTTATCAAAGGATTTCTTTCATGAAAATGGGCTTAACAATCAGTAGCGTTGCTGGGGGGGGGGGGGATTTTGATAACCCCCTCTTTGGTTCCCACTTGAAAGGGGTTCCAAATGAGTGT
>JADKLZ010030217.1:0-24806 GCA_021533235.1 Biomphalaria straminea | reverse complement strand
TGTGGAGAGGAATGCCCAATTCACCAGACCACACCTTGGTAGAATTAATATTTAAACAAATTTTAAAACTTAAAAATATTTCCATAATTTTTCTAATCTTTTTTTCAAATGAATTCAGACATTCAAAAGAATACATTCCATTAAACTGTAAACATTTGATTATTGCATGAGCAAATAATATCTCATTACGCTCTAGGATACCATATTGAATGTAATGAATGTAAGCTGCACCCATATTTTGGGTCTTTATTTTAAAAAAAGTGTGGCTTAGATTCAGAGGTATATTATGGTTAATTGTAAAAATGTAATATTTCTATAGATACTGTACAAAAAAAACTTCAATAAAAATTTTAAATACACAATATAATTATTTTTAGATAAAAGTTCTGCTAACTTTTAATCATGATCAAGAGCAGCCAAAGAATTTGACAATTGGAGAGTCCTTGAAGGACATCCAATACTGTTCCCAACAAAAAACAAAAGTTCAAATTCACCAAAAATGAATTTCGGAGGCTAGATATTTGTTTCTGTTATTCTGAGTTATGTTTTAACATGATGGTTTTACTTTAGTTTTCAATATGTTTTAAATTATGTGGCATCTTATAAGAGAAGATGAACACTTTGTTGAACAGATAACAACAGAATCAATATTACTGAAAAAGTTGGGATAAGAATAAAATGAAAGTAGATCTTTTAAAATGAAAGTAGATCTTTTAAATGAAAGTAGAACTACCTTTATCTGATGGTCTTCTCCAGCAGTAACAAGCTCTTTCCCACTAGGAGAAAATGCCAATTTGCTTATTGGTCCACAATGACCTTTGACATTTCCTACCTTTTAACAAAGAAATATGATAGTCAATATGAACATAAAGACATATCTGTTCAAAACTATAAATAAAATAGTTAAGGAAAACAGCAATTTTCTATGGCATTTCTTCTCAGAAAAATACATTTTTGTCCACATCAGTATTTAATTTTCTAAACCATGTAAATAAGTAGGGGCACCACTGTTAATAAATAATATTTTAATTGTAGTTTAGATCATTTTAATTTTGGTTACATGCTGATTGAAATTATCTCTGTGTACCATGGAAAACTGATTTTTTTAAATCTTTTGTTATTGTCACAAGTTCTCTCTCTAGTGTCAGACCTGTGCTAGAAGTACTATCTAGTAGTAGAGAAGTCTTGTGCTGCCGGGGATTGTAATATGTGAAATAATATTGATATTGACGATCTAGGATTCAACTGAGTAAAGTTTGACTATAAAATATAGGAACCTTTATTTAAATCCAACATAAGTACAGCTATGTACAAATAAATATTAATAAAATAAGTGGTTGAACAAAGACATACTTTCTCTCAAAATATTAGATCTACAAAAATACACGTCTTATCTCAACAGATTCTAAGCTCCGACTGATTTGGGAGCCTTCGCAAACGCGCCTCTTTTGACAGCTAATTTAATTTAACCAATCAAATTTGAATTCAGAAGTCTGCCGACAAACTATAAATAGCTGCCGGGTTAATCCCGAGGTAAAGTCACAGCGTAGGAGGTTCTGACAAAAAACCCAGATTCTAGGTTTGGATAAGTGGCCTTACTAAATAATGAAATACATAGATAAACCTAGAATTGCATATGTGACAGTTATATTTGATCCTAAAAACAACTGTTAAGCATGAAATAGTATTAACATCAAGGCCCACTTTATAGTAAATAGCTCAAATTTGAAGTTTAAAAAGGTAAATGATAACGGTATGTTAAAATCACCAAAATGATGATTTACCTGAGAACCTTTATCAGCTGCCCAAATTTTAATTTCTCCATCGAGAGAAGAAGATGCTAAATGTCTTCCATCAACAGAATATGCAATGTCTCTGACAGATGTACTGTGGCCACGCAGAATCTAAGAAAACATTTGGTACAAAAAAAATATATATATACTAAATAATTGATACAATTAATTTATAGAAAATTCATCTTTATATCACTTTTCCACTATCTAGTTTTTTTTTCATTCTTTTTAGATGATGAGTTTAAGACATTATATGAAGCTATCCAGTATTACATCCTTATTCTTTTTCAATGAGTTAATGCAAAACAAACTAATGAAAAGACTTACAGCTATCCGAGTCTTGTGAAAATAGTTGTAAATACGTATCAAAGAGTCCCAACTTCCAACTACTATCTGCTCTTCATTAGGATGGAAGTCAACACAGTTCACTGGACTAAATTCAAAGCAATACAATTTATTTTTTTAAATTCTAAATTGATCATATAACATTGTAAATATTTTTAATGCAAGACAATTATTAGAGGTTTCAATTTAGAAAAATAAAGTTGAAAAAAGAATTATATTTAAAACTATTTTTCTTAAATTAATATTAAAATGAGCCAGATTTTACATGCCTCTATTAAATTAAGTCTGCTTTTACTATTTCTAGTCAATGTTGAAATGGACAAGTTTTTACCTTCCTATGTTGAAATCACACAACTTCTCGCCACTAGCAGACCTCCACACAAAGACAAAACAGTCTAAGCCACCCGAGACAATCAGTTTACCCAGCCTGTCTGAAGCACAAGAGCTCACTTTTCGTTCATGCCCTTTTAACGTCTGAAGTCTGTTCAGAAAAGATGATCAAAATGAAATAAGGAACTGAGCTTCAAACCTTGCATTAATGTATAGAACAGAAATACACTGAGAACAACAAGCTTACACAATTTTTGTTAATCCATAAAATAAATTAATTAGTCAGAAGGGCTTAGTTATAACAAACAAAGAAGTGGAACATTTGTCTAAATGTTGGAAAACTATACAGCAATCCTCACAACAAAAAATAAAATGTGATTCTTTCAATCTGGTTATTGTTAGGCTTGAAATAAATAAAATTCTGCTTTGGAAAGAATCGATTTACAGTGCATCACTCAGAATGAGTTAAAACACCTGATCAGAGGCTTTAAGTGTATCTTGCTTTAATCTGTTAAGCACTCTGCTTTTAGTACACTCTGTTTTAAGTATATTGTTAGAACATACTCTTTATAATCTGCTCATTCATTCTACTTAAATCTATTAGTTCATCCTCATTATCAAACTGTAATTATAATTTTTTTGTATACAATAGCCTTAGAAGGATTAAATCTTTTGAATGACTTAAAAAAAAACAATATAAATAATTTGAATGTTTTAGAAGCTTTTCATTAACCTGTGTCCATGCTCAACATCCCAAACACACAACATGGTGTCCACAGAGCCACTACAAAGTTGATTGTTACCAACAAAGCAAACATCTGACACTTCATCCGAATGGCCAGTAAAAAAACGAAGCTCCTAAAGTAAAAAAAAATGTTTGATAAAAATATCATTATAATTGAAGGTAAAAAAAAAATTATTGAAAAGGAATATAAAAATTTTAAGAATAAGAGTTACCTTTCCTGTTGCCATGTCATAAAGTCTCACCAACAGATCTTCAGAGCCTGTTGCAAACTTTGTACTGTCAGGAGATATGGCTATACTAGTTACAGGCTAAGGAACAAATGAAATTAATATATTACATGAATGAAAATATGAATGTTCAGGAACACAATATGATTTTAAAGAAGGAATCAATTAAATGTATTCTAACTATAGCAACCCAAATCTACAACATAGATGACAAAAATAGGTTCTTTACCTATATGGACAATCTAATTCACAATACAGTAAAATAGACAAAAAAATACAGGATTTAAAAAAATGCAGCATTTAAAGTTAATGTAGTTTTCAGTATTTGCCTAAAGATTATACAATTTACAATTATTAAAAAGTATTAGACAAGTAAAATGGAGACATTTAATCTTAGCTAAGAGAAGGAGAACTCTAATTTCACACCTAGTGCTACAGCCTAGAAAGACTTTGATGAAACTGAACACCCCAAACTTTATTCGCACTTGTTTGTGGTTTCGTATATAATATACAAACTAAATCAAAGAAGGAAATTATTTTTCTAAGGATTAATTCAAAACCTTCAATAAATCATCACCATTTACAGTTTCAAATGCTAGTTAGTTAAAATATATTCAGACATTTCGTATTGCAAGGTTAGTTGAAAAACTGGCTAGTCATTAGTCCGACTATTGGATAGTCACAAGCTTTGATTAGGATAGTTATTTGTCACACTAGAAGCTAGTTAGAAATTAAAGATTAAACAATATTTGGTCAATCTAGAATCTAGAGGCTATTTATAAATTTTAAGTAAAATTTCCTTGGGTAAGTCTACAGGCCGGTTAAATTGTCTGTTTATCTACCTACCAATTTAAAGTTGGAAAGGGTCAGAAAGCACTGGCTTACAACCTCTGGTTTATTAAGCCAGACCATGTGAGGAGTTTCAATTATGTAGAGGAATTCAGCGTCTTTGCAAGGAATAGATTCAGAAGGTTCATTCAGAGCTTGCTGACACTCCAAAGAGGGATAACTATAACATTAAAAAGGATGATTTTGAAAGAAGTACATAAAAAATATATTTAATGACATATAACACTAGCATAAATTGTAATTATTAAGTAATAGCAAGATGTTTTATTAATGATAAAATATTTAATAAAGTTGTGCTTGTTATTAGATATAAATTAAAACTATTAAATTAAAATTTAAACTACACAAAATGAATTTTTTGAATCAAATTATTTTGGTTTTTAAGCTAATATAAGTTTTGAAAAAGATATAAAATTATGCATTACCTGACCAATACTTCAATATTCCTGGATATAAATGACTTGTACTCTTTAACTCTTGACTGAGATAAAAACTTGGAAAGACTTTTCTCCAAAGCTTTGCTACCAGCTGAAACTTATAGACCAATAGGAAAGTAAGTTAATGAGAAAACAAAAATTTTAGGAAAAAAATGTTTTAAAAATAGCAAAAGAAATTCGTAGAGCTGTGCTACCTTTAGGTGTAAAATCTTCCATTAGTTTTGATGCCAGTCCCAGCGAGCATTTAGTTTGAATAAATTTATGGTTACACAAAACTTTCTCCAGTTCATGGAAGTTACCTCCATTAGCCTAAAGAAAATATAGTTATACAAATTTAAACTTTGGTTAAAAACTTCAACTGATAACTGACATTCAACTATAAACTGGTATGATATCAACAAATAATCATATGTTTTTTTTAAATTATAAGCACCAATTCATATGTAGAACATTATAGCCATTAGGTAAAGCAATTGGTTAATTATATAAGAATTTTACTATTTCCAGCATGAATGTTAAAGAGAAACATGAAAGTATTCCATTGAGCTAGTATCATTAGCAATTAATTAAAAAAACTTCGAATCTCAAAGAGAATATATGAGCATTTACTCTTAGCTCTTTCAATACCAGTATCTCTAAGCCTTTTATTCTTCATAAAACCATACAATTTATTTGAAATTATTCTTATGGGAAGAGTGAGTGTAGTTAGAAGCACAAGAGGAACAATATTTGTATGACAATAGACTGAAAGAATATATTAATTTACATATAATATGATAAAGTTTATTAAAAGATGAAAAATAAACAAGGTTACAAAGACAGTTTGTGTGGAAACACAAACTTAAAAACGGCCCCAAAAGTGGTCCACCAAGGCAGTTTTCAATATTTTCAGAAAGAACATCCGAATAAAATAATATCAAAGTCAAATGACAGATAAGAATGTAGATAAAAGGTTGACAGATCTTATGTAGTGCCCCAGTGGTCCAGCCGATCAAAGGATAGGTGAAAGTGAATGTAAAGTTATATGTGAAGCTGGACAAACAAAAGTCTTATAATTGATCTAATTGTTTTGTGAAGGCTAATTCTCTAATTCGAATCCTCTTTTTTTAATCAGTATTGAAGAGATTACATTGCCAATAAAAACAAGTTTACAGTTTATACAACCATGTTCATAAAACTGTCCAAACTTGACCGTAACTAGGTTTATCATCATAGGAATCCTTGGGCCCTTTATCTTTGCCTCTTTTTGAGTTGGTTACTTATATGGTAAATACTCATAAGGTGGAACATAAAAAACGTGAAATAAAATGCAGTTTATAACATTACTAATTGTCTTAAATTAGGTCTGATTTATAATGCAAACTAATTAGGTTTCTCTCTTT
This sequence comes from Biomphalaria straminea, assembly GCA_021533235.1. Lineage (NCBI taxonomy): Eukaryota > Metazoa > Mollusca > Gastropoda > Planorbidae > Biomphalaria > Biomphalaria straminea. Next base: position 18,698 of record JADKLZ010030217.1, on the reverse strand, counting down.
AAAAAACTTCTGGCATAAGTGATTTATAAAAATTAGATTTTGAGCTTTTAGAAAGGAAAAAAATAGCCATTGCATCAGAACTTTGAATGACCTAAAATATTGCGATGTCTGATTTTCATTTTCTCTTCTACTTTCTGAGATCTAAACGGTACGGACGGACAGACAGACAGGCCGCACAAAACTAATAGCGTCTTTTCCCCTTTCGGGGGCCACTAAAAATGTAATTATCTTGATTACTGATAACAGGTCATCTCTAGTTTTGATAGCTAAAACCTTACCAAATGGAATGGCAACTCTGAGAAGGCTTTTGTATTGTGACTGTGCCAGGAGTTGTCTTTCAATGGATCAGCTTGCTTCATGAAGTAACCTGTTAAGACCAAATTTAAACTGTACAGGATGGAGCTTATTTATTTATGTTTCTTTTCTAACATGAAAAATGACTTTTTAAAAGGTCAGCATCCTAAAATTTTACCACCTTCAAGTCATGAATATTGAAAAAAAATTAACTGCAAAACTTTTTGTATTCTTTAGTAGCTAGAAGAGAATAGTTTTAAAATAAATAATAAAAACTACCAGCTTCTAGTAGCACAAATATATAAAATTACTTTCATCACAATAAGCCTGTGAATCTTAATACCTGCTAAAAGTTTGTGAAAGTTACTCTCTAAACTAATATCTGTGTTTTTGAAGTAACGCAAGCGAATAGCTGTACATATCTCTTGATTGGCCAATCCTAACACTGGTGACCTATATATAAATAAAAAATATATATATATATTTACACATTTTTTCAGCTACCATAATTATGGTGAATAAATCAGCATTGATAGACTAGTTGATTCCTTTTTAGTGATCTAAAATTTCAGTGGAAGAAGAATTAAATGAAAGACTATATACATAGTTTATTGTTTTACAACAGAATCTTAATATTTTATTATGCATTTTGGTGAACTAACCAGGTAGCACTTGGGTTTAACAAACTCATGATGGATCTGAATAAAAATGAGAAAACAAGTGGAGGCAGGAAATCTTTGATCTCAAGATTACGATTACACAGATCAAGAGGCTCAAATTTTTCTGACCCTAGAATTCTATGCCAGCTCAGAAGTTCATGAAGCTCCTCTGGATATAGACCTGAAATAAATTTAATGAATATTGTTGGTATTGTTGACATTTTCACTTAAGAGAAGCTTGTTACATTACAGTTTCTTTCCAACTAACCATCTCTGACACATGCCAATAAGCTCAAAGATACAGAAACCAATTCCTTCCCATGATCCTGCTCAAGTCTGCTTAAAACTTCTTGTAACATTTGAGCCGTAGTCTGAGGTAAACTTTTTAACTTGTCAGAAATCTGCAGATATTTATAAGATAATTTCTTGTTAGTCAAAATTGGAATTAAAAAAATGTGTAACTTTTCTATTAATTTCAATCTCACTGCTTCATCTTAACAACCAGTTACACATTCTTCAAGGTACAGTGAAGGAGAACAAAGAAAGGGTCATTCAAAGAAAAGCTTGCTGGACAATGTATAAGAATGGGCTGGCCTCTTTTTTGATAGCCTGCTAAGAACAGCTACTGACTAGGAATATTGGATGGATTGGTAACATAAACAGTCACAACACCCTACAATGAAAGTTAATGGACAGCTGAAATGAGGGATGCATGGACACATATAAACATTGACTTAGATTCTAAATATTAAGGATAGTGCAGTATTTCATGAGACCTCACAACTTGCAACCTGCATATTATGCCACATCTGATTCACCAATATTTTGACTATTGTTTTTTTTTTTGAAAGATTTGAACATTATCAGATACAAACAATGAAATACAGTTTATTTGTTTATTCCTTAATATGGTGTCTTATTTTTGTCAATTAGTCTTGGTTACATAATGTTTTAGATTTTACTTGGATTCTTGAACTGGTCATAAAACCAAACAAGCTTCTAGTTAAACCCAAACTTACCCTTTCAAATACTCCAAATACTCTAAGTTCTTCACAAGCTAGTTTCAAATACAAAGGATTGTGAGCATCTTTCTTTAACATCAACAGTTTCATCTGAATAAAATAATTTATTGAGATGATTTACTCAAAATTACACAGTTATTAGAAAAATGAATTTTTTAATGTCAAGTATTTGTCAATGAAAATTAAAATGACAAGGATTCGAATTTTAATAATCTAACATATTTGAGAATACTGTATTAATAACCTGGTTGCTAAATCCAGATTCATCCAGACTCTTGCGGTGCTTGGCCAATGTATTTCTAACCAGTTCTGCTTTGTCCCACATATCTAAGCCTCCAATATTGACCTCTTCAAGGCTAAGTCTCTTTAGGGATTTGTGAGTTTTCTCTCCTTCAGTTGCGCTGATTACTAAAACTACATTCTGTAAAACAAAATTCAATGTTTGGCATTCATATAAAGCTGAAAAATTAACATTCATTTATTTATTCTTGTAAATGCAAAACAAAAACAAACAAAATGAAGTTTGTTAAAACTATTTGTCAATTATCAAAAAATTTTTTGCACTGATAAAATCCAACTCACAAGGCTACAAGTTTCATTTGCTAAGATTAATGGACATGTTACATAATTTTTATGATATGAAAATCATTCTGGCCATAGCTGGTGCTCGGGCATTCATCTCATTTCTATAAGATGATAGATATATATAATATATATATATATGTTATGATGTAATTTCTTTTTATTAAGACAGCAGATAATGATAAGGATGATACTCATTTTCTTACATCAGGTATTGGCAAGGGCAACCACTCTAGACTGCATGGCTGGTTGGTAGAATCCATCATATCCAAACCATCCAAAAAGATCACCAGTCTAGATGAGCAAAGAGACGCTGCTTCTTCCAGGATTTCCCGCAACTTAAGAAAAACATTTCTTGAGGAAAGTATAATGATATTAAGATTTAACTTCTGCTGCAATTTATTTCGAAGACAAACAAACCTATGCATGATGAAAACTATATTTAGTGCTGCTAATATATATTTATATATTTTTTGTGGGGTTAGGAAACAAGTTGTATTTTGTTAAATATCTATGTCAATGTACACTAACATAAAAACAATACTATATATAAAATAAACCACAATATATCCCCTTCTCAGAAGCACTTCTAAGACCTGTTCTGCTGGTATAAAATAAAGCACAATATATTCCATTATCAGAAGCACTTTTAAGACCTGTTCAGGTGGTATAAAACCACAATATATCCCCTTCTCAGAAGCATTTCTGAGGCATATTCAGCTGGTATAAAATAAAGCACAATTTATCCCCTTCTCAGAAGCACTTTTAAGACCTGTTCAGGTGGTATAAAACCACAATATATCCCCTTCTCAGAAGCATTTCTAAGACCTATTCAGCTGGTATAAAATCAAGCACAAGGTAACAATTAACTTCCGAAAGAGTTAGTTTAGTTTAGTTTTAGGCACATCGGCACAGTATAGGCCATGTCGTGCCCGCAGTCCCTTAAGGACTACTCTCCCTCTATAAAAAGGTCTATACAATTAACTCATTAAAATCAAGGTCTATTTACAGTTAAAAAAAAGTACAAGTAAAAATTTTAAATATTTGATAAAAATTTAGTGTAAATAGTATGTAACTACAGACTCACAAATCAGATCCTCGAAGACAACCCCACCTCCCGGATAAAGCCCAGTACCTTCCCAGGGTCAACAGTATCAAACAGTATTTTTAAGTCCGTGGCTATAAAGAACTTCTCCCTGACATCCTGGTATCTGGGGCAGTCAATGAGGATATGTTCCACTGTGAGGTGAGAATCACAATACTCACAAAGTGGAGGCCCCTCTCTCTTCAGCACAAAGGAGTGTGTGATGTAGGTGTGGCCAATCCTAAGTCTAGACATGGTCGTGCTACCACGCCTTGACAGACCCTTAGATGTGGGCCGCCACCGGACATCCCGAAAGAGTTAGTGAGCTCTTACATACCAACATGAGCTTTTAAAAAAAATTCCGCTGAAGAAAGCTTTATATAATGAAAACAGAGCCTACTAAGACTCCAAGAAATAATTTCTACATCTCTGTTGAATGTGGTAATTTATTCTTTTCACCAGTGGATATTCATAGCTGCGTTGAAACTTTCATAATAATATTTTTGATTCAAAGACAGTGTCATATTATAAGAAAATCATAACATTTCTGATGTAGGCTGTTTTCACAACTTTTTTACAGAAAAAAAAAATAAATCTAGTAAGGTGGTCTTTTTTTTCTTTTCTTTAATGCTAGCATATTCATAACCAACATCATAACATTGAAAAATATTTTTTAAAAAAGACAACCTTCTAAGTTTTCTAATTTTACCAATGTCCTCAAATAGACCATTGTAATATAAACATCCATAAACTAATACAAACATCCATAAACTACCAGCTAAATGGTATAAGTATGGCAGCCCAAAGACTGACATAAAGAAACAGAAAATTCATTAATTTATCAACTTTATTGACTGGGTGCAACTCAACATTCAATCATTTTGTTTTTCTTACTTGAAATCCTCAGGCAAGGTGTAGCCTAGTCCAAATGTCTTGTTAATCTGTTGAGCTAATCTTCTTAGTGTTGCAATTAAACTAGTTGAGCCAGGGGCAGAGCCAGCAATGTTAATAAATATATTGAGAGATCTATTCACACTCTTGCACTTGCTGTACTGCATGATAGCAGCAGACTAGAAATAGATCAAACATTGTACAGTTGGATAACAATAAAACTCTAGACTTAGAGGTAACTAAACATAATTAAACATAGATAGTGTGCTTCAATAATTAATTCTCGACAATAAGAGTCAGAGACAAACCAAGGCACCAATGAGGCCTATCAAACCAATGTCAGTCAAAAAAGTAAGCTTCTTGAGTTAGAACAAAACAGAGATGAAAAGAAATAATAAGATATTGAACAACAGTGGAAGTTCTACTCACCATCAAAGCTGTTTTGCCACTTCCTGATTTACCAACTACACCCAGAATACCAGAGTCTTTAGAGTTGATCTTTGCAATGATTTGATGGACCAGCTCCTTGCGCCCAACAAATTCAGTGCTACAGTTCTCAACAAAAGCCCACTGAAGATTGTTAACATGATCTTCCTCTGTTAGTGCCTCCTCCTAACAGAATAGAAAAAATAGATTTTTACCCTTTGTACCGTAATTAAGTGTAGCTATCATTTCAGGATATTTAAATTTAAAAAGTCAAAAGTACCTGTTCAGGACAAAGTTTGTTCACAGCAGTGATCAAATTATTCAAAACTCTAGCTCCAAACTGATCAAGTCCTGCTACTATGGGTTTATCATCAACACAACCTCCCCAGTGACATGGGTAACTAAACAAAAAAATGAAGTTAATATAAATAGCCTATGTCATTTTAATGTCTACAGTACAGCTATGACATTTCACTGTGTAAAAAATGCTCCTTATCTAAAATAAGTTACTGGCAGATTTTACACTTTTGAGGGCTGCTATAAAAAAATGAGCAATTTGTAGAATGGTTTTTCTCTTTTGGTTCTAGTAAATAGTATATAAATTGTAAATGTATCAAATATATAAAATAACAGCTGATCTTAAAAATTATATATTATTTTAGAACCAATAAAGTAATTATAAACAATATCTGAATATTTCAAAGCTCAAGATATAAACATTTTTCAACTAAAACTAGAAAGCAGATGAAATTTCTGAGTTACAAAATATTAATTTTTAAAATTATTACTTATCAAAGACTTCCAATCCACTATTTTTAATCTTTTTTTTCAAGACTGTGACTTTTGACTTGTGCAGTTCTGACTCTGACTTGAAATCATATTCAAATGCTTTGGGAATATCCCTAGGAAAAGAAAATTATTCAAAGACATCTCATTTCACTTTAAAAACAAAAAAATGATTATGAACTAAGTAAATAATAAAATCAATCAGCTTTTTGTCTTCAGACTTTTTAGAACAATTTTTTTTTTATTGCTGCAACACAGAAATGCAATCAAATAAATCAAATCAAATAAATCAAAGGAACCTACTTTTCAAAAGTGTTGTCTCTAAAAAAGAAAAATGCAGTGTCTCTTGCTTGTTCCACTTTGGAAAGAGCACCCAGATGAATCTCTAGCTCTGTGACAGAGGCCCCAGCTGGGTAACTATGAACCCAGTCAAACTCTGGACTGTCAGGCACATAGCTGGGTGTCCAGCCATAACGCTCCCCCAGTAAGCCAATGAACAATTCACATCTCAACACTTCCTTTAGGCATATATCAAGAGTTCTGAGGGAAAAAATTTAAATGTAATTTATTTTATCAAATTTCAGCCTGCCTGTTTGTGTGGTATGTGTTCAGGACGTCGTCTCGATACTCCAAGGTTGGAACCCTGCTCGCCTGAATCTCCCCTTAGCAAGCATGAGGTTTGAGCTAGATGTCATGAATTTGATCTGAAGGAAAATCCATAACATGTAAAACAAAACATAAATAAGAACAAAGCCCTAGACTTTTTTTTATACTTTTCCCTTAATACTACTTCACAACTAGAACAGGATTGGAGATATGAAAACAAGTGTAAGATGTAAAAAGAATTTTATTAACAACCAGTTAATAGTAAGGATTTTGTCTATGACGTCTTTAATCAATGGTATTATCCCTACTCTATAAACATAATTTATTTATATGTCAAACATTGCAAAACTTTTATTTAGATTAGTCCTTATTTTAAGAACATATATTATAGTACAACACATAGAATATTAACTATATGCTCAGATAAAAACACAATATTCAAAATATGTAATTAAAAGATACATTTCAAGACTAACAGCAATAAAATTAAGAAATGTTTCAAAACAGTTAAATAGATGAAAAGATTCTTCTAGCTATCCAATAAAAATTTCAAAGGTAAACACTTTCCCAAGAATAATGTTTAAATGATAAAATAATTATTATCTCAGGATTTAAGCATAAAACTGTGTAAAAGTTTACCTATTATCTTTGGTGTCTTCTTCAGTTAAGCCCCAACGCAGATCAACCTCATGGATGTTTATAAAGCGTTTTTGAAATAGAGACCTCAATTCAGGAAAAATAAATCTAGTCAGTAAGTCTCTCTCCCCATGCATATCACGAAATGTGGAAGAAATAAAGACTCTGATGGTTCTCCAGCTGAAGTTTAGATAGGGAAGAGTTCAAATTAAATAAAAATAATACAATTTTGTTCTATAAGAGACTAAAAAGGTAGACTAGCTTGTTAAAACTAAATCTAACATCATAAATAATTATTTTTTTTCATGAAGCATAATTATTTATACATTTTTATATAAACATGTATTTATTTCTATATTAAGTACAATAGAAAGAACTCTTAAAGCATTTTAAAATTGTGGATTTCATACCTAGGTATAGGGGGAGTAAGTTGGAAATTATTGCCCCTGGGCAGCACAAGTGGCTTGTCTTCTTGTTGCTTGACTTTGAATTTAGAAGTTTGCACAAGCTGATAAGCAGCATCTATCCTATCAACATGGTTGACCATAGATGCATCTCCTCTCTCAGCAATGAACCTGTCAAGTAAGACATGTACAAAGAGCATTACGTCACTATGTAATGGCATTGCATGCATTAAGGTCACAATAGAAGTGCCAACAGGAATTTTGTTTATGCATCACATTCTCTAGAAATCTACTTTCTACCCAGAATATTAGATATGTAAGGGTAATAAATTAGAAATGAAAAGTTTTCATTGTTTCTTAAAGATCTTTCAGTTTGAAAATCTTTATATAGAGGAGATGAGTCTGTTCAGTTTATAAGTTTGAAGCAGTTAGTAGTAGTATCCCTTTCAGCATGACTATCTGTAGGGCAGATGATGTAAAGCTCATCTGTTTCTATGGTCTAAGGTTTACGAGGGTATCATGAAGCCAGCACAATGGCACAAAGGTAATCCCAATGCAAAAAAAATTTACATTGCACGAAGCAGCGAACTATATGCTGAACGATTCTCAGAATGGCATACTAGATCTAGGAAAAGATTATAATAATAAAGAATTGGAAATAAACTCTGACGATCACCTAGACTAGGTAAAATCAGTTGTGAAATATCTAATATATATATAGAAAGAGAGAGAGAGAGAGAGATTGAGATAGATCTATTTTTATTTTGGGATCCTTGGGCGCCTCTTGAGTCCGTCCAGCTCTAATGGGTACCTGACATTAGCTGGGGAAAAGTAAAGGCGGTTGGTCGTTGTGCTGGCCACATGACACCCTCATTAACCGTAGGCCACAGAATCAGATGACCTTTACATCATCTGCCCTATAGACCACAAGGTCTGAAAGGGGAACATTTTTACTCCTGTACTAGGTCCATCAAATAAAAGTGAGCATTGAAAGGAAATCATCCTCAAAATGTATCTAGATCTAGATCTAAATTTGATTCATCCTCATGTGTCTCAAACAGCTATTGGAATAATGTTTTTAGTTAATATATAGAGAGTGTTCAATCTATTTATGTTTTCACTTGAGGTTCAAATTATTTTTTAATTCGCAAAGAGAATGAATATCCTCTGTATAAACTCTGTCACTCCATTGTAACAGTCATATATAAAAAGAATTAGACAAGCCAGAAAGCTTATGGCTGCTTATTGAGAGATATTTTTATTATTTATGTCTCTTTTGAGAACAGAAACAGACGCAGATTTAAGTTATACACTAAGGTGACAGAGTGTTAATTTGATAGAGGTTTAAAACTTAATCCACAGAATGACAATATAAATCCAGGAAGAAATCACAGTGATAATTATAATAAACATTAGAACAATAAAATGACAAGATCTTGACAGAGTGACAACTACTAATTTGAACTGACCAGAGTATGTCCTTTGGTCTTGCTTTTATATTTTAAAAGAATGTTCTAAAATTCACACTATTGATTGATCTTTTCTTCAAATATTCTTTCATGTTGGCCAGTTGGAATTAGTTACATACTGACTGGTCAAAGTCTGACTTGAAGTTTACCCATCATCTAAAATATTTTTTTCTAATGCATAGTTTTGAAAAAAAAAAAAAATTTTCCTTTAAAAAAAAAAAAAAGTCAATTGTAACACTATCATGGAATTGGCAATCTTTCATGTAATATTTAATTAGCATTAGATAAAGTACAAAAAATCTCTTATGTGGTAAAATAATAACTCATGTGTACAGACAGTGATACCTAATGGGATAAAACTAAAAAGCTTAAAAAAAGAGACCTCTTCATACAATGCCAAACATCATCTTGACAAACTTACCTGAGAATGGAGTCGCTGTAACCAGAGATGTACACATCATTGTCATGCTCTGGTTGGATATTCATCACAAACCTATAAAACATTATAAGTTCATTTTTTAAGCAACAAACTAAATTGCAGTTTTTGATACATAGAAACATTTAACTAAGTCAGACCACTTTGTTTCTATAACATTAAAATATTCAACTAAGTCAGACCACTTTATGTACAGAATGTCAAACTGATATCTTACCCTGCTTTTGACCCTGAAAATGTAACAGAGACATACAGGAGGTTTGGGTTGACTAAGTGCCTGTAATTACGAAGGAAATCACCAATCAGGCGCCCTCTAGGAGTGTATGGATAGAAGTCTTCACCAAATATTAGTAGGTTGTCAATCTGGGAAAAATTATTAATTTTGTTAAATATGTACAATTTCATTTTATTAAATTTTTAAATAACATCTAACAACTTACTTGAATTCTATCACGTAGCTTTTCTAATAGTACATCATAAGGAATTCCTCCAACCATTTCATTCTGCTAAAATAAAATGCATTGAATGTCACTACTGATGTATGCCACATAGAAATATATTTTGAAAACATTCTTTATTAGGTCTAAGATTTCAAGTATTTCCATTTTTAACGTTTATTTGCTCCAAGATGTTTACAGAATTAGAAGAGAGAAAAAAATATTGTTCCAGACAATATTTTCAAGCCCTATTCAACCTTATTATTTGTCTAGTTTTTTTCTCATTTCGATTCCTAAAAAGTTGACTACTTACAGAGTTAGTTATCTGAGCCTTCAGTACAACATCCATATTGTCCAATATTGTTCCCCTTTGAAGATCCACAATTTGAAATCCTGTTTCTGTGAAGACTAACATCTCACACTGCTCACAACTGTACTTGCACATCAGACCCATTAGGACAGAAATTTCTTTCAGCTAAAATACACACAGAGAATAAGGCATTATCTTAAGACCCATCATGAAAGAAGTTACACAGAACACATAAATAGTTATGGATAAATATAAGTGTATAACTGTTCTATAATAATCAATTTACTTTAAAAGAGAATATTGAATTTCTATATCATGTAATTTAAACTATTACTTTTGTTTAAAAATAGTTTTACTGATCTATAATAATATTACTGTTCTTGGTTTTCCTAAGCCTTTAGCACTGCTGCATGGTTGGTCCATGCTCTCTCCAATATCACACAATAAAACAGTCCAGCCTTTGATGGGCTGAACATTATGGACTGTTGCAACTTTAACAGCTGTGTCAAGAGATTTCTTGTACCTCTGAAGTAAGTTTTTGTCATAAGGAACTTCTCTGTGAACACAATGAATCGAGTTTCAATCAAATCAAATAAAATGAAACACTATATAAAATGTATTACAATAAAATTACATAATAAAGTTGACTTCATATTATCAACAAATACATATGAAAATATTTTAATAGTAGAAAAAAAATATCTAAGATTCATTTACTTAATGCCTTCTTTAGCTTCCTTTTTCATTTTCTTCAGCAGCCACCAAGGGAACTCATTACCAGACTTGGAGGAGGAACCTCTCCCTCTTGCACCTCCTCTTTTGGAGGATTTTAGAACTCGACCTAATTAAATTTTTCATAACAAAGAAATAATTTAAATTTACTTTCAAATCCAGTCTTTACACTTTTAGTACATAAAAACAATCTTAACTTTAAGTTAACAAATATTCTTACAAATTCTTACACTAACCTCGCACAACTCCCAAGCCACCACGACTTGAACCGCCACCACGACCTGAACCACGACCACGTAGGCCACTACCTCTCATACCACCTCTGCTTGAAGATGAAAAGCTGCCTACCGCTTCCGTTGACGCTTTGGCTTCAGCAGCTTGGATGATTTCTTTCTCTGTTATACAAATTATTTTTTTACAGTTTGTTAACCAAAGTAAAGCATTACATAGCTTTTGATTATTTTATTCTCTTTTCTATATTATGCAAGAAAAAAATTGCTTTAATGATACTAGAGCAGATGATTTAAGAGTAAAATAGAATAATGTTTATAGCATTATAGCAAATAAGTGAATTTATTTAAGGACACTAAAAAAAAAAATGGTCTTTTTAAGTAAGTTGATTGTTTTATACAAAAGCAATCATATAATGTTCAAGATATTTTAATCAGATTTTTCAACACTAGAAACCAATGACATATATATAAAAACTACATCATGATGAAATTTTAAGAGCTATTTTACTTACGATTGTTCTCATATGCTTCCTCCAGTTCTGTCAGTACAACATAGGCAGAGAAAAATCTAAAGGGAAACTGTTTACTATTGACAACAGCTTTCTGGGAAACAAAAACATTATATGAATGTAATAATAATAATAGTAATAATAATTTTATTTATAAAGAGCTGTTAACAAACAAAATGTAGGCTCAAGGTGCTGTAAAAACATTACAAACACAAACATGAGACATGACAAACTAATCTAAAAAAAGTTCTAAACAGATAGGTCTTAATATTCTTCTTAAAAGTTTTGGCTTTCACAATGAAATCTATCAAGGAACATTAAGTAAGCATACAAGCATACAAGTCCTTAGCATGTATTCTTACAATTATATTGCCTTAAGAAATATCAAATTATCAATATTAGCTAATTGTAATTGATTCACACTGGAATCTAAAATCTGCCCATCAATAGATTATCCCAATAGTCCAACAAACTATGGTACAGATGATGAACAAGTAAGGCTCACTTTGCGACCAAAAGGACCATGAAGTAGGATTTTATGTTGTCAATAGTGAATAATAATGCTTCAAAGTAGAAGATTATGGAGGAGTGCAGTATCATGATAAACAAATGTTATGAAATATCTTAGAGCTAAATAAGGACAAATTATAAATATTTATAATCCTAGGTTTTTAAATGAACACTCACTGAAAACTCACAGTTGTGGAGCTAAGTCGTCTATTTAAAAAAAAAATGGGGATATTGTATAAATAACAAAAAGGTTAAATATGAAAGAAATAAAAATACTTGATCACAAAGGCGTTTGAGAACAAAGTTGTGATGTTTGGATGAGATGCCAGCCTTGATCAGGTTTCTCAAATTTCTCAACATGGCCATATAAGGAAGTTTTTTGTGATCTTGATGGAAGAAAAAAAAAAGCATGTTTTCATATACATTTAAATATAACCCTATTGCAATCAAATAAAAGTATACACAGTTGATTCAGGCTTATTGAAACTAATAATGAAGAAAATATTTTTGGATCAAATAACCAGCAGGTTCTGGAGACTAATTCAGGTATCTAAAAAATTATTGGGCCTCAAAATTAAAGTTGGATCTTCCTTAAAGTTAGTTTAATAGAACTTTTAAATTTACTTTTTGAATAAAAGATGTGTAACTTAATGAACAAAAAAAATATCTGTAATATTTAAGACAAGACCAGACAGACACATTTTTTATTAGAAACTAATGTTTTAATTAAAAATAAAATAAAACCTAAATGTAAAACTACATTATTTGGGAAGAGGACATATTTTTTTGTAATATATCGTAATTTCACATTCATTTTTCAAGTCAAGGACTACAATATTTATCTGAGTCTGTAATTTAAATTTCAAAGTATCATCCTCAATATTTGTCTGTCATGCTAAAAGCAAATAATTAAGAAAGTAGTTAGCAAAAGAAAGATGAATTGGTCTAACCAAAAAAAAAAAAAAAAAAAAGGGGTGATGTTTTTTAATTAAAGAAGCTCTCTCCCATACCAAAAGTTTCAAATGTTTGTGTAATAAACCAGAAAATCAAAAAAAAAATATTTTTGCTACCATTTTATATATATATATATAGTACTGAGAGAGCATGGCCATTAACCATTTTCTACTACATCTGGAAATGTCATTTTGTAGTTCAATGGAACCAATCAAAATAAAGAAAAGTGAAGGTTACCAATGTAAAGCTGGCTTAGACTTTAGAAAGTTACCTATTAAATCCTCCCATGTTTTAGCTTTGTTGCCTTTCAAAGAGACTTGAGTTTCCCAAGTTTCTGGGATGGGTAGCTTCATCCGTTTTCCAGCTTTTTCCTCTTCCCAGGTACCTGGCAGGCGACTTTTATAGAATTCTTCCATGGTGTTGGGGTATCTATAATGACATTGAAGACATGTACAAGCACAGTTAACCGTATGGAATAGTTTTTGATTTAAGAACATATTACAGTGTGAAATAAAATTCATAGCATTAATGTGGTTCAATGTTCAAGACATCAATTTAGTTCAATCTTCTTAGCGTCAGTTTAGCCCAAAACAAAGCAATAGATATGTCACCTACTTTTTCCCAATGATACACATAACATGTTCAACAGGTTCTCTGATATGAAGTTTTCTAATGAGTTGTTTGATAGTAAACTTTTGTTTCCTTAACTCCTCAAAACTTTCTGTATCATCATACAAAACATTTATCTTAAAAAAAAAAAAAAAAAAAAGAAAAAGTTTATATTTACTTCATGCAATCATGTGGAGTTATGACAATAAAAAATAGCTTTAACTAATACACGAAAAAAATACAGATGCTCTAAATTTTCAAGTCTTTCATTATGGTTTATGAAATTATTTGATTTAAACTACTTCATGGCTATGTGAACAATTGATTTAAAATGTGCATGTCTCCATGTCTGTGTAGACAAGTCATCTGTGATGACAAATAATGATACATAATAATATAGTGAATATTTAATTTTTAATATTTGAAAACAATTTATCACTTAACACAATAGCTCAATTTCTGGTTTGAAAAATTCTTAACATAACCTAAAAAAATGGGGGGTAACTATGAATAAAAAAAAATTGAAAAAGATTGAAAAGTTGAAGATCTAATACTAATAAATAGATAAACAACTTTTAAAAATAAAACCATAAAACAAATATATGCATTTAATACTGTTATTTATAAAAAGCTTCAAAAATACTTTCCTGATTGGGGCTAAGACACTGGGACTACAGGCCTGTTTGTTTGAAAAGCGATACACATACGGTTTTTATTAAAAATAAAAAGAGTAACTACACTCTTGTTCTCATTCTAAACAAGACATGATGAGTTCTTCTGATAGTGTAGGAAAGTTAAACGATCAGTTGCAATAAATCTACAGCATTAGGACTCAACCATAAAAAGATGCAAAATATTGCAGTAGGAGCTATTGGTTCAATGTAGATTTGGGAAATGAATTTTAAAAATTAATAAATGAGTTCTAGATTTCATGTTAGTAGTTAAAAACAAAAAAAAATGAAAACTAACATGTCTCAATGCTGATGTTCCTTCATCTTCTGAATCACTTGAATCACTATCAAAAAAGCCCCGCCTTTTATACTTTCCTTTTCTGTCTCCACGGCGACGATCCATCCCTGATGACTTTTTCTGTTCTTTGGACTGTTTCTGATTTTTATTTTTACTTTTAGTTTGATCTTCAAGTTTTTTGGCTTTAGATTTTTTTTTCTTTCCAGAACTTTCTTTGTTGTACTTGGCTTGTATCAATTAGGAAAAAAGAAAACTTTGATATTTCACAGTAAAAAAGAAAACAAAATGGCTTTGGACATTTCAGAAGTACAATTCAATTTTTCAATATATTTCTTTCTTAAGTGTTCAAAAAAACAATAAACTTTAATAATGATTTTAATAAATCATGTCAAAATAAGATTTTGTTTTTGAATGAATTATAATTTTATAACATTAATGTAACCAGTTCAATAACTAGTAGAAATATTACTTTTATTCTAAATAAAATCTAGCATATTAATGATAACTCACCCAGTTGGTATTTATCAAACTCAGGAAATTTTGAAATCATTGCTTTTCTAAGTGCAGCAGGGAGAGCACCTGGTTTCAAAGTTTTATCTACTAAAGTCTGAAAATTCATTATTTAATATTAATTTTTAAAAATATTTGTAATTATCATTCCGGTAGGAAAAAAATTTAATAATAATAATAATTCTGGTATAAAATGTTTATATCTATTCTTATGGTAAAACAAAACCAAAAAATATAGGCAACATTGGCAAAAGTTTCAGTAGCACTGATAGTATAGTGCAGTTAGTGTGCACTAAATGTTAGCTTTTAGTGACAGTCAGTGTCCATAAAAACTGAGGTACCTTTTCATTCACACAATAAATATGTTTAGTCACATGTAATTTGTTTCACAAAGTATACCCAAGATGAAAACACTACCTGAAATAGTTCAGCCACTTCAATCCAGTCAGAGGGCAGAGCTACAGAGCTGCAATAATATTTCTTTAAGAACACCCTGCAGGAGCTATCACTTGCAGCTAAGGCTAGCAGAAAGTTTGAAGTTGTTCTTATGTTTAACTCCTTTCTTGCGTAGAGTGCCACCTAATAGACAATTTTTAAACTTCCTTAAGAATGACCTTTACTTTTTCAAGCTTATAATAAAATACTTGATGAAAAATGTCATAGAACAATAAAGAACTTTTATGTAATTTAATTAACATCCTGGTCATAATATGTTGGACCAAAGCGCTCTGAGCATGCTATAAGCTTGAAAGTAGCGCTATATAAAAGCTATAATAATATAATAATAATAATGTTGATAAACTTCACCACAAAACATAATCTAAAATAAGAGAGAATAAGCAAATTAAAATACTTGACTAGAGTGCATTTATATCTTATTATCCTTTTTCTATATTATATACTGACATTGGACCATTATGGTATAAGCATGCATGGTGCATTACATAAAAGTGTTTTTACTATCTTTATTAGTCTCATGTGATTACAACTTGTAAATAGTATGACAATACCACAGGTAGAAAACGATCTAAGGCAATATAAATGAGCTGTTTGTCTTGGTATGAGACTACACATTATATGCCTCTTGAAAGGTCTTAAAAAGGTACTTTTATTTCTGTACTCCTAAACTTCTTTCATTTTTCCTGTCTAAAACTTACCATTAGGTAACTGATAGATTTCCAACTATGTTAAAAAAAAAATAAAACTTACTTTCAAAATGAACTCTGGATCATAAGGAATAACTGTAAGGGCTTGAGCCGTAATTTGTTCCCTTGTTTTATCACTTGGGATGGCAAAGTTTGGCTGAGAGATAAGGGATCCACTGACACAGTTTATTAGACCTCTCTAAAAAAAAATTGTTAGATAATGTCATTAAGATAGTCAGAAAAAACTTTCCATCGCAGTAATGCCTAATGGCTTGCAGTCTGGTACTAAGCCCAGTGGGTTGCAGCCTAGAACTTGGCCAACGTGCGGCTGCCTGTACTGGGCTAATGGGTTATTAACTTGTACTGTGTGTTAGGGTTTGGTGCTGGACTAAGCTAAAGAAATCGACTCTGGGTTGCTACAAAAAAAAAAAAAAACTACATTTTAAACAAGGTGTTTTTGTTTTCTTTTACTTTGAATCATATTCAACCCCAGGGTAGCACCCATGAAAGAAAAATGTGTATCTTTTTGTCTTACATTCTTTTTTTTTTTTTACAGTGTAAGCTAGTAAGACAAACTCTAAAATAATATTATATGTAAAAGTTGAGAAATATCTGTAAAAATGTACTTCATATGCTGTTGGATACTATAAGAGATCTGCATCACGAGAGGGACATACATAAGTTATAGAAAAAAGCAATAGATTGAAGTCTACAGAGTGCAGCTGCTCAATATGAAAATGAAAAGAATCATAAGTAGCCAGGGAAGAAAAAATCAAAAGATTTGGGAAAAAAGAGTTACAGTAAATTAATTCAATACTCATATAATATTTTACTTGTAAAACGGACATGAACGTTTCACTAGGTGGGAATGGCCTAATTCAGTATCATTCTGATTGGTAGACACGGATCAATGACATGCTTTAAAATCTCAAGCAGATGAATTGAAATTGATCATAAAATTATTCAAATTGGACACAAGAACACAGCCCTGGAATCAATGATGTAAATTTAATTTCTTATATTATTTGAAGATGAGGGAATGCATAAATATATATTAAATAAATATCTAACATGGTTTTTTAAAAAAAAAACTTACCTTGATTCCTGTTATGTCAACCAGAGATTTCCCCAAAGAGTCAGTTAGTCGTATGTCTTTAGTTGGAAGAACAAACTGAGGTAATTCAAACTCCATAAACTCATCTTCTTTCTCATATTTGATATAGTAGTCAGGAGCTTCTATTGCATGATGCTTAAGTGATTGGCTCATTACTTCTCCTGATCTTGACACTAATTTGACTTTCTTCTCTGTTTGCAAAGAGCTCCCAAGAAGTCTTTTTTTGGACAAACTTTTTTTATCATTTTTTTCAGGCATCAATTTTGTTTCCTTTAAATGTGATACCTCTGACACAGTATGTGATGGTTGAGGACAATCTTTAATAGAAGTCAATGTCAACTTCTTCAATCCAGATTCCAGAAATGGAGGTTTGGAAAGTGGTGAGTGCTTAACCTCAGTAATTACTGTCTTTTGGGAATGAAGCAAAAGTTTGTCACTGCTTAAAGAACTGACAGTGCCACATGTACTTAAAAGTGGATTGTTTAGACTAGTTGTCAACAATGCTGATGAGCCAGTTGTTAGCAGTTTTAAGTTTCCAGCTGACAGTGAAGTTGAGGATCCTGTTGCTAGCAATTTTGATGAACTAGTAGACAGCAAACTCTGGTTTTCAGTTTTGAATGTGATGGTACTTGTGTCATATTTCGATAGCAAACCTTGACCTGTCAATAGACCTTTAAAAGAGAAATAAAACATATTTGTGGAATCATTCAATAGACAAAGCAAAATATTAAAACTGTACAGGCAGCTAAAAGAAAATTAAAAACTAATATTTAAACCCAAAAATGCAAAAAACTGACTAAATTGTGACAATAAATATGACAATGGAGTGCAAACTTAATTACATTTCTGCTATTATGTTAGTTACAAACAAGAATCATAAAGCCAAACAAATAAAATGTTTTTTATACAATTATCATTCATACATAGATTACAAATATAGAAAAAGAAAAGTTTTTATATTTTTCTGAAGATCATAAAACTAAAAAAAAAGCTTCTAGAAACTGTGCAGGTTTTTGTTTGTTCCTCTGCCAGCAAACATGTCCTCATTCAAACATCTTGAAGTAGCTTATTGACATCATACAACTACAGCTATACAGTAATACAGCACAATAATTCTTTTAAAAAAGGAAACATTTTTTTTTAAATTCAAATACTTACTTGAGGTAAGGGAAAGGCCTCCGCTAGTGATGTCATTTTTGCTCTTTTTATCCAATAATGGATTTGTATTTTTATTAACACTCATTGTGAGTTGTTTTATTATCTGAATCTGTCAAATACAATCACTGTTGAAAAAAAATACATTTAAAAAATCAACATAAATCACATCTTCATCATTTTGCATGATTGTCTTTTTGTTTAAAAAACATATTT
>JADKLZ010030216.1:0-22549 GCA_021533235.1 Biomphalaria straminea | reverse complement strand
AGAATGATGAAAACCAGTGCTAGTAGTGTAACAGACAGCTGGTAGACGTACTGAAAAGGGATGAATAGAATAGATATGTTCAACTTTCTTAGTTTTTAAATGTAGATTTTTTAAATAGAATTTTTGACTGAATGTACGTGTGTGCCGAACGTTTCAGAATATATAGAAAGAAAGAGATGTAAACACATCAGACAGCAGAATGAAAGAGAAATAATACAAATTTCAATGTAAAGAAAATATTTCGAAATAATTGACAGTAGATATAACATAGAAATATAGGATGAAAACAAATATTTGTAAGTAATAGAGATTTAGAACAATGCAGGCTTATCTTATCTTATACAATACAGACGTTACTTTAAAAAAGAAGATGATTACGTCCTACGCGTCATGCATTCAGTCATGCATATTAACCAATGACTTAAATTCTGCCAAGTCACTGGTTTTCCTGGCTAGCTCAGGCAAACCATTCCATGCTCTAATAGCGCTAGGGTAGAAGGAGCTTTTGTACAAATTTTTTGTCCTAGCATATGGTACGAGGAATGTGCCTTTATCTTTGTGTCTTTCTGAGTATTTTATTAAGTTTTGTTTTTGTATTTGGAGATTGTGGTTCAGTGTTTTATGTATAATTGCTACTTTACTTTTGAGTCTTCTGTCCTGAAGGCTTTCTAAATTTAGTGATTTTACTAAAGGTGTTACTCTAGTCAAATGTGAATATTGGTTTGTTATGAATCTCACTGCTTTATTTTGTGTCTGTTCTAGTTTCTTAATGTTTTCTTGAGTTGAGGGGTCCCAAACAGAGGATGCATATTCTATTATAAGCCTAACCAAGGTTAAATAACATTTTAGTTTTATGTTCTTATTTGATTTATAGAAATTTCTTCTAATAAACTCTAGTGCTTTGTTTGATTTTTTTTTTTGTTTCATCAATATGGGGATTCCATGACAGTTTTTCATTTATTATGACACCTAGGTATTTTGCGTTTTTAGTCTGTGCATTCAGATATTTGATTGCATTAATTTAAAAAAAAACATGTTGAATGAATTTTCTAATTCGTCAAATGTCTTTAAACAACAGTATATTTTAAACTTTAGTTTATAACACTCAAATTCTCACCATTAGGTGCATTCTATTAATAGGAAGAAATACACTACAATGTCCAGAGCTACCTCGTTCACACTAATTGTTCTCTGTTTGACTGAATTATAGTTATCTTATTTCCAGGCATGTTGTCATTATAATTGATTATGTCACTGTTTCAATTTGATATGTTCTTTGATGGTGTATTTTAGGTCGATGTCAAACCTTATATCGAGTACTGCATGGACACATTTTGTTTAATGCCAGTGTCATCAAAGAATGTCACGAGATGTCAAGCAATGGCAGCTTATGTCAGCGCTTGTCTGATGGAGAATATAGTTCTTTCGTGGAGAGCGAAGGCTGGGTGTGGTAAGGAAAGTCTTCTTTTAGTCTACTCTTCAACTTCTTTAGCCTTATATCTAAACGTTACCAAAATTAAATCATGTAACAAGTTCGGTTTTCGCTTTTGTGTAGGCTATAACAAATCAAAGTATTCATTTTCCCTCTTTATTCTTAGTGTAACTAATTTACAACAGATAGAGATAGTGACAATTTTCATTATCTAACCAACAATAAGTTGTTGATATACAAACCATTTGCCAGTCATTATTTAGTAGAACATTTCTTTTCTCTAACCTAGGGGTTCTCAGCCTGTGCGTCGCGACCCCTTTGTGGGTCGATTAACGATTTGCTTGGGTTCACCTAAGACAATTGAAAATATGAATTGTTATCGTCTACTCTTCTATTGCTGTATGTGTGTGTGGGGGGGGTCGCGGCAGAGTAGGGGATTGTAAAAAAAGGGTCGCCAGTCTTAAAAGGTTGAGAACCGCTGCTCTAACGTAATGTGTTTTTCCACCTCTAGACATAAAGTGCCCTGCCAATATGGTCTACAGTGACTGCGGACCTTCCCAGCGTCCAGCCTGCGGTCGAACACAACCCCCCGCAGGGTTTCATAAGCAACAAGATACATGTATTTCCGGCTGTCATTGTCCCGACGGTCTACTGTATTATAACAAGAGCTGCGTTACGCCTACCGAGTGCCCGTGTTCCCAGCACGGCAGGTACTACAAACCTAAGGAACAAATCCAACTCCTGGATACATGCCAAGTTTGGTGAGTTCAGAACTACTTATTGTACTGTGTGGGTTTAAAATTTATAGGGCATTCAATTTTAGATTTTTTTCTCAGAAAAGTAGCCTAACTATTATTTGAATATCCAAACCCTTCTATTAAAAAGCTATAAAACAGGCAATAGTAACAGTTACACAGGGCCGGATTTAAGGCAGGGCAGACGAAGGCCCCGTTGTCTCCACTAAAAAGGGGCCTCCACTAAAAAAAGGCCTCTACTAAAAGTGGGCCTCCACTAAAAGGATATTAAGTCTTCAAATTTAGACAATTTATCAACTTTTACTCCTTTTTTTTCGAACTTTTATTAAGTGTTAAAAGGTGGATTTTTATTACAGCTGTCAAGGAGTGTAGTAGTAACGTCACAGAATCCAACGATGATGTGGAGCTGTAGCCTAACTGTTCATTAGATCTAGTTCAATCCGTGTTCACCTCTTGTATCTTGAGTATTAACTTATGGTCTAGAATTGTGACACTGTTTCATATTATTTGTCATTAAGAATTTATTTCTATATTCTCTTCAGTACTTGTGCAACAAGTGGTTTATGGACCTGCGTTAAATCAAATAACTGTTATGCCTCCTGCTCTGTGTACGGGCCTGGCATCTTGACGACATTTGACCGCCAGGAATTTTTTCTGTCATCAGACGATACAACTTGTCTTTTTACTTTAGTAGCCCACCAAGTAAGTTGTGAGCTTTGGAATAGAGTTTAAAATGTGTCAAGGTTGGTAGCGTACAATTATTTAATTATACATGCTTTAAAAAATAATTATAATATGCAGTTATTTATTATAATGTACAATTATTTGTTTTAAAGCATGTATAATTAAATAATTGTACATTATAATAAATAACTGCATACTATAACAGATAGCTAACTAGCTAGAAGAGAGACAGACAGGCAAACAGACAGATAGATAGATAGATAGATAGATAGATAGATAGATAGATAGATAGATAGATAGATAGATAGATAGAGAGATAGATAGATAGAGAGATAGATAGATAGAGAGATAGATAGATACATAGATACATAGATAGATACATAGATAGATACATAGATAGATAGATAGCATTGATTGATAAATAGATAGATAAATAGATTGATAGATTTATAGATTGATAGATAGATAGATAGATAGCATCGATTGAGTGATTGATTGATTGATATAATTTTGTTCTGTTTACTCCCTCAGAAAAAAGATTTACAGATTAACATGATTTCTCAGAAGTCCCCTCTGACTCCTTCTACTCTAACACCTCAAGGAGTTGAACTCAAAGGTGACAAAGTCCACTTTGTGGTCATCTTCCAGAACTCCAGTTTTTATGAGGTGCTGGACCTTAAAAGCAATAGCAGCGTCCGTCTTCCTTATACGAACGAGTTTGTTTATATTCGGACCCCCACGTCATCCAGTATAGCAATAGATGCTTTTGAGTTTCGAATTCTTCTGTTTAATCTGAACTACTTGGTAGTCGCGACCTGGGAGTCATTCTACGAAGCAGGCTCGGTAAGATCTATTGATTCATATCTGCAGTTTTATGCTATGGTGTTTGATGTATTGGATGTTATAGTAGTCTACAAACTGTACAACTAGTTACGGTTAATGAAGTTTTGTGCAGACCCATGCAGCTGCAGTGGACCCGCACTTTCATTGGCCCTGTAATAGTCACTGGCATACAAATACATAACTTTATTTTCCAATACGAAATCTTAATTTTCTCTTATTAACCTTATCCCTACTCCGACTGGGACGCGCAATCCGTTTCGCATAGGGCCCCTCAATAGTTAGGGCCGGCCATGTGTAGACCCTTAGCTGGTCAAAAAAGGGAGGGGTTGGGAGAACGAAATTTTTAGTCGTAAAGGGGGAGGGAGCAAAGTGGTAAAAGTTTTGTGAACATTGGTCTACGTCTTCTGTCAATGTGACGATGTTGTCAGCGTCAACTCTTGCCACTATTGACTTGTTTTATAGGTACTACCCCAACCCTTTTCTAATATAATCACGTCGTAATCACTTTCGGGTTCATCATTGGTCTCTATAGGTGCGTCACCGTACTCTAATTTCTATATAACATTCTATTTGCTTTATAAAGACTAATTATTGTTTTGCTGTTTTTTTTTATGTTAAAATGATTTGGAAAGATTTAAAAAAAAGTAATTACAGAAACATTGTGGTTCATAATATGTGTGTGTGATTGTGTGTATTGGAGGGGAATAAATTCGTTGTTCTAGACCCAAGAACTCAGTGGCTTAGCTAGGGAGGAGGGAGAGAATTTGAATATCCTCCCTGGCCCCCACTTGAGGGGGCTCCCAAGTGAGTGTTTTTTATATTAAAAAGTGAATATTACGCAAAATGCAAGGGCACCCAAAGAGGTCAAGACCCCCGGGCAACCAAACGATGGAAATTTCCTAGCTACGCCCCTGCAAGAACTAAAGGCTCAGTGTTATACTCACATTTAATGTGTAGTGGAGATTTGAAAGAACTATAAAAATTGTTTCCAGTAGAAAAAGGTTGAAAGGTCAATGCACGAGCGGGCCTGGAGATAAATAAGAGGAAGATTTAGGTAAAATTCAAAAGTATTTATATTGTTCCCTTAGTAATGAAATCATTGAATAAAATGCAGCTTTCTTATATAAACTTTACAGCAATTTTTAAGATGAACAGCGGTATTAATGTATATTATATGTGATATCGTTCAATTTGGTTGCTCTTATAAAACACATATGTTGCTAAATGTTGTGCGCATATTCTCACGGATTATACAGATTTTTTATTATTTAATATTGCAATAACATGAATAATAATTTTAAGGAAAATCTACGAAAATCTAAATTTTGTGTTTAGAGTGTTATTCAACAGTAGGTCTAAAACTATTTTTTCCCAGCTCCGGGGTCTGTGTGGAAACATGAACAGACAAATACATGACGATAGGTTATTGCCCTCTGGGATTGATGCAGAATCAGACGACAAGTATATAGGAGCTTATTCTACTGACTCTTGTGGCCGATCTGGATTTAGTAGTATTGACGACTCAGTCGGTCGACAACAGAAGGTAGGCTTAAAGTCTCAAAGACACTAAAGATTACATTGTCTTTAAATATAAAATTAGCTCTTAACATGAATGTCTTTTCACCTATCTGTATGACGTATTAAGCAAATGTTCCAGTATTTCTGAAGATGTCCATTTTCAGACCTTGCTATCTCAGGGGGGAGGGGGCAGATGATGTAAAGCTCAGCTATTTTTGTGATCGACGGTTAACGAGGATGTCATGGGGCCAGCAAAATTAACAACAGTATTTACTTCCCCAGCCTATGTCACATAATCATTGGAGTTGGGTAAACTTAGGGGCCTCCACAAATTCCAGCGTTCATATTCCATTCTTTACGTGGATTCGAACTTTCGACATTTTGGTTAGGAAGCCTAGCACTTTACCCACTCTGCTTCAGTATTTGTAACCTTTTATTGACAGAAAATTGTTTGTGAAGTTCTCAAAGTTTAGATTATGTTAGTCTCTTACTGCTCTAGTTATTTATTTCATCCAAGATTTTAATGACAGTTTTCTGTCTTTAATCTTTAGTTCGCAGGTTTGAGTGACATTTTAGAAAACATTTATATTCCAATCAGCAACCTGGACAGAGTCGCACTGGTCAGTCAGGAATGGTCAGTAGTTCAGTCCGCTCTTTTGAAACTTTCCCACTCGCTACAAATACCATTTTCCTTTCTGACTGGACACTTGAAGAAACATACCAAGCTACCAGACTTTCTTCCAGGTTTGAACTTAACATTCATGCCGGTTTTATTTTTTTTGTCATGTCATGTCATTGTTATATTCATAATTAAATCATAAAAGTTAATGCTTATACATCAGCGGTTCTCAACCTTTTAAGCTCGGCGACCCCTTTTTGCAAACCCCCACTCTGGCGTGACCCCCTCCCACAGCAACAGTGGAATAGACAAAAACAATCCATATTTTCGATGGTCTTAGAGACCCCCTCAGGTTGAGAACCCCTGATATAGATTAAAGTACCCTAAGAAACCTAAAGAAAAATTGGTAGATTAGAATAACTAATTGACTAGATAAATCATTTCATTCGGAAATGTGAGAGACAAACAAATAGATTTGATAGACAGACAGATAGATAGATAGACAGACAGACAGACAGGCAGGCAGGCAAGCCGACAGAGACAGACATACAGACAGACGGATAGATAGATAGATACATAGATAGATAATAGATTAGATAGATTAGATAGATAGATAGATAGATAGATAGATAGATAGATAGATAGATAGATAGATAAGATAGATAGATAGATAGATAGATAGATAGATAGATAGATAGATAGATAGATAGATAGATAGATAGATAGATAGATAGATTGCTCTTTCTTTCAAATAGAAATGCAAACGTGTCAAGGAGACCTAGATTACAATGACCACACCCCAGTCTGGCTGTCCCATTGCCTAGACCCCCAGCTGTCTGTCAGGATGTTCACGGACAAAACTGTACCCGGATGTTCTTGCCCACATGGTCATCTGCTGACCCATGAAGGACATTGTGTTAAAAGGAAAGATTGCCCATGTTTTGAAGTCCAGTCTAAGGCCTATGTCAAGCCAGGTTCTTTCCAAAAAGATTATTGCATACGTTGGTAAGTTTTGATAACTTTAGGTTCCTGTTAGGACAATTTACATTCGAAAGTGGAGACTTGAAGATTTCTTTGTGAATAATGGAATTGCAGCCAATTACTTTATAGTCAGTGGCGTAGCTAGGATGGGGGAGGAGGGGAGAGAATTACAAAATCCCCCGGCCCCTACTTGAGGGAGGCCCCAAATGAGTGGGTTTTTTTGTTTTTTTTTTTGTACATTAAATATTACATATCTCGCACATTGCAGGGGCCCCCAAAGAAGTAAAGTCCCCCGGGCCCCCAAATGATGGAAAATTCTTAGCTATGCCCCTGTTTATAGTTATTAGGAAATCACATACTCTGTCATTTTATTAAGTATTTTAGATAGATTTACTTTGACCCATAGAGGATAGAATTTGTATGAACAAAATATAAAACTACTGTAAAAAGAAAAAACCAAAGATTATATAATGTGAAGAAGTCCACACTTACAACTATGTATCTCAATATTATAGAAGTTATTTCGAACAAAGTAATTAATTACCAATAATGATCGGTAGATATGTTAATTTTTTAATTGGTTCATGTTTAGTTAGGTACAAAAATTACTTGTTTAAAGTTTCAACTTGATCTGAGAATGGGTGTGGAAGAAATAATGTGTTCAACGCTTTTACCAGACAGACAGAGTTGATATAAGCGTTTGTAATCCAATAAAGTAACAATTTCCTTATTTTAGGCCTAACATTACCGTTAGCGTTAGTAGTAAGAAAGCTGAGTCATTATCTCATTGATAATAAGAGCATATAGTACACTGTCATGACAGATTGGCAATAAAAAGATCTTACATTTGTTTAGTTTTGTTGGCTACAAACTAAAATTTACTTGTTTCCTATTGCAAAATGTATTTCGGGACATTGAAATTAATTAAAGGTGACCACTTAACAAATGTGATAGGCTGTCTGACCTGACTTTGATTACTCTGGAGATTTTTGAGTTTCTTATATGCTTTATAACTACTTATGAACAAGACCGTGTGATGGTCTAGAGCTAGGCCGCAGGCTCGTCGAGCTCTAAGTTTGAAAAAAAACATGTCTGAATCCGTCCGAACGAACAAATATCAAATGGTAAAAAAAAACTGTCTGGCCACAGTTCTGTCTGGAAGAGACCCGAGTCAATGCCTATAGGACATTGCTGTTTCCAATACCACTGGCACTCCGGACGCATGGACTAGAAATCATGGCCGAAGGCCAAGTAATACCGGGGGCCGCCGCCATTTTCCTATGTTATACCACGCTAACCGTGTAGGATACGCCATTATTGTAACTCTTCCAAGATGTATGGGCCAGGTTTCCGGCCAAGTCGAGACCATTGAATACTTGAATAAAGTTTAATGCATAAAGGCCACAGTCGAGTCTCTGTCCGTATTAAGATATTTTCACCTTGAATTCCTAACACCAACTGACAAATAATAACATAAATAAACTAGAACCCACTAATCCTTAATGTCACTCAATGTGGCTTTCAAAGTCCGTCAACTATGGTGCACTTTGTCTAGACTCTATAGTTCTGCATTTTTTGGAACATCTCTCCATAGTGACTTAATAAAACCGCATGCTTTATTCAACAGCCAATGTGAAGATGCTTTAATAAGTTGTCGAGACGACAAGTGTGCTGAAGTCGTCTGCCCGAAAAACCAAGTGGCGTACACAAAAATCAAACATCAAAACGATATGTGTGCCAGGTACAAGTGTCCGGACAAATTTAATACTATAATGACTTGTGCAGACGATATGAGGGACTGCGTTTGCCAGGATGGATTTGCTGAGACTTCTGTAAGTTGTTCTTCTCTCTCAATAACTTAATAAACGAAAAGGCAGAGGAATTGTGGGATTTATTTTAATTACAAAACACACTATAATATTTCTTAAAAAATAAAACATTTATTTTAGAGAACTTAAATTGAGTTGTACAACAATTCAGTAGCAGCTCTAGCAGCTGACTAGTTTTTCATTAAAGCAGACGTGGCCAATATTGTCTATTATCCAATTATCATGGCAAGAGTATTTGTTTATTTATTTATGAAAGAATTATGGTAATAATGGTATTGACACATTTGTCCATTCTATTTCAGGATGGTCAGTGTACCCGAATCGGCACTTGCCCGTGCTTCTATAATGACATCTGGTATCCGAACAACTCTGAGATTACAATCCAATTTGACATAGTGTGAGTGTGTTTAGGTGTGTTATGAACATAATAACAATATAGAGTCAAAAACGCATAGTTGGCTTAAATATATTGAATGACTACACAACACACATCACACATTTCGTGAACAAATGCTTACGGAGGAGTTGCAAGCACATGCAAACATCTGATACAGTACATAATTTTCAAAACAAGGTGTTAGTCTTTTGTTAATGAGTTGATTTTTGTTGATAAGTAAACTAAACTTGTTGACTTTGTTTTTAGCATTGTCAGGTAAATATTTTTTTTTGTTTTTAGCATTGTCAGGTAAATATTTTTTTTTTAATTTGTTGAATGAACCGTGTTGAAGGCTGGGGTTTTTACGGCGCCTTTGAATCCTAACGGGTACCTGACATAAATTAGGGAAAAGCAAGGGCGGTTTGTCGTTGTGCTGGTCACATGACACCATTGTTAAACGTGGGCGGCCTCAGAAACAGTTCATCGACTCCCTATAGTGACGTTGTCTAAAAGGAGAACTTTACTTTTTACGTTTTAAGTTACAGTTCCATTGAGTAGGTTTAGAGATCTTTGAACCTGTCATCGATGTGTACATTTTTTTTCAGGAAGTGTGACAATAGCGTATGGCGGAAAATAAAAGGAATCGACTTTCATGGTAGGTCAAATTGAAGATGTATGGAATTTTTTATAGTCAAGATTACGGTCAACAGTACGATGTGAGGAACTTTTTAGTAAAGTTTAGGCCAACATCAAGATGTAAGGAAGTTTTAGTAAAGTTTAGGTGTAATGAAATTTGTAGAAAACTTTAGGTCAACAAGACGATGTAAGGAAATGGGTAGTCAAATGAAATATTAAGACCCACTTTCATGATTTGTCTCTGTAAGATCTGAGTTTTGGTCTGAGAGATGAAATAGATGATCACAGCAATCACTTTTACTCTGTCCGGTGACAAATCACATATATTTTATGGCCTAAATGGAAGACCATCTGGTCGTAGTTATAGCAACTTCGGGTCATCTCTTAGAGGTAATGAACTTTGAAAGAAATGAGAGACGGGCATTAGTTAAAGTCGAAAATTTGTCTCCATCACATCTATTCACACCACACCCCCTTTCCTACACAGTTGCTATGTGCAAGAGAACGGCATCAACAGTCTGACAGTTGTAGCTCCTCATTGCTTCTCAGGATTGACTCCAGTAGCTTTTCCCACGTTTGGGTATAACCGCTTCGAATCGGGGGTTAGGATTCAGAAGTTTATTTTCCAGCCTACCAGGGTTAAAGAGCCCTCATGAACATTTTTATTTTGGTTTAAATTATCGTGTTTCATTATGATATTAATATTCATGATGGTTAAAATTTGTAATGAGTATTATATGATAAAAAGATGGGATTGGAGCTATGCATGCGAATATAATAAATCTTTAATTAACTAATTCCGGAGCACATGCCAGTGCGTATTATTTATTAATTATTAATCAAACCATATTGCCAAATGTATAGGGTTAAACTCATATGATCCCTCTATTCCACAGCCTCTTGTTATCTGTCTGGTACATCGATGAGAGTTGTGACGTTTGACGGAAGTGTGTTCCGTTTTCCAGGGCGTTGTTCTTACACACTTATCAAATCAAACACACCGGAAGTGAAGGTTTGCTTTATATTATTATTTATTTTATTTAAACCAATGTGACGAGGCAACAATGATTCCTAAGGACAACTAGAAAACATAAAAAGAGCATAAAAAATCACACCCACAACTTGACCATATTTAAAGGAACGTTTTGAACAGAAGTGTCTAAGAAAAATCGCGAAAAATCTTGAATGACAACAGACACCCGCGACATCATAACTCATAACTGCAAGTCGTCGATAAGTGGGCGACTTCTGTCAATCAAGACAAGAACAGAGCGGTATAAAGACTTGTTGGTACCTTACTCGGTCAGACTTTATTAACGCCGCTCTTTGATCAGGAATGAAAAGGCCCAAGATGCCTGTCTGTAGTCGCTGAATGAACTCTTTAGGTTGTATCAGCCCTATTTATGTGTATGTTTCTGATGTGTTGTCTATATATAAGAAAAGAGTCCTTGTAATCACATCAAATGTCCATAAGGATCATTAAAGCAGTCTTACTTTCACATGACTACGCAAACCCAGTTGTGGTCTGCATATTTTTCCGAAAATGTATTGTGATAAATGGTGCAAATGTTAGTTTTACCTGTTACCTATCCCTTAGTCTGTTGGACCGTTGGGGCACCAAGCAAGACTTGTAGACCGTCTTTCTCCATTTCCTCCCATGTCTTTTGTTTAAAACCTCTTTCAATGATAGGCCCGTCCATTCTTTGATGTTATCTTCCCATCGCTTTATCTGTATGCCTCTTTTCTTTTTCCTGGTACTGTTCCCTTATGGAAGGTCTTTGCGAGCTCCGTAAATCTTGTAATATGACCATAAATGTTAGAAATATATTTATAATGTTATCCATCTCCGAATGATTACTGTTGCTTAAATGTACTTGTTTGTAGATCAGCATCAAAAACCTGGCGTGTGGATCCTCAGGGATCGCCTGTTCCCATAAGATTGATATCCATGTGGGAGACACTCATGTCCAGCTGATTAAAGGGATCCAGGGGATCATCACAGGCAACACTGTTCTGGCCTTAAACGACTCTCTGAGACTAGGAGATATCCAAATATTCTCGTCCACTCTTCATACAGTGGTCAGTTTCCAGGAGATAGCGTTGTACTGGTCTGGAGGTAAGCATTAGGTTGATGGCTCTCAATATTTGACTGACACACACCAATACACCAGATAACACACACACATGGTATAGACAATTCAGCATAAATAGTATTGCATCTTCTGTACTTCTTGACGGTTTATAAGCAAACTGGTGCGGATCGAGGAGTGTTTCGACTTCTATCAGTAGATGTTTTAAAATCATTTTCTCCAGGCACTTCATTGGAATTGATATAAGTGCTACGGGAAGCATATCGTTTTTTGGAACCAATGATCTTCTTTTTGGGTACTAGAATTATTTCAGATGTCTTCCAAATGGAAGGTATTTTTTGCGTTCGCCAGGACTTGTTGAAGATAACACAAAAAATATAAACCAATTGTTCTGTATATAGCTTTACAAGTTTGCCACTTCGTTTGTTTAATTACTTCTTGTTTATTAAACACTTCTTGAGACTGGATTATATTGCTGTTTCAAATGATGCCAATAAATCATGGTGGTCTTTCTCGAAGTTGTGACAGTCAAATCGGCTGTAGAAATCAATTAACTCATTGGCAAATTTGTTATTGTCAGCGACGCACATTGGTTCGCGCTTTGATAAGTAGCCAGTAATTTGTTTCATGCCGCTCCAACAAGCTTTAGAGTTATTTTTCTTGAAAGAGCTTTCAATTTTTTCCTTGAATCTCTCTTTTCCTTCAAATAATTTCTTTTTAAGGGTTTTTTTTTGTTTTTTTTTTTGGCTGAGATGAATTCAGAAGATCTGCTCTTGAACATTCTTTTCTTGTATAGAATCGCTTATTTTATGTCTTTGGTCATCCAGGGTCTATTATTACTATATGTTTTTGTTTTCTTCTTTGGTACAATCATGTTTTCGCAGAACAGGATGTATGAATTAACGGTTGTGGTAAGTTCATCTATGTCAGGGCAGTTGTTTACAAATATGTCCCAATCTGTTTGCTCCAGACAGCTTTGTAGTTGTAAAACAGCGTCGACGGACCATGACTGAATGGACTGTACTACGAGTTTTGTTGTCTTTAGAACCGGTTTGTACGTGGGTGTAAGATGGATCTTTGTGTGGTCCGACTTGTATCTTATCATATCTTATACAATACAGACGTTACTTCAAAAAAAGAAGATGATTACGTCCTACGCGTGATGCATTCAGTCATGCATATTAACCAATGACTTAAATTCTGCCAAGTCACTGGTTTTCCTGGCTAGCTCAGGCAATCCATTCCATGCTCTAATAGCGCTAGGGTAGAAGGAGCTTTTGTACAAATTTGTCCTAGCATATGGGACGAGGAATGTGCCTTTTTCTTTGTGTCTTTCTGAATATTAAGTTTTGTTTTTGAATTTGAAGATTAGGGTTAAGTGTTTTATGTATAATTGCTACTTTACTTTTGAGTCTTCTGTCCTGAAGGCTTTCTAAATTTAGTGATTTTACCAAAGGTGTTACTCTAGTCAAATGTGAATTTTGATTTGTTATGAATCTCACTGCTCTATTTTGTGTCTGTTCTAGTTTCTTAATGTTTTCTTGAGTTTTATCGTGCCTCGTAGGACAATCAACATATTGACTATATGTTGGCAAATGTTGAGTAAACGAGAGATGATTGAAATCTCCCATAATTAGTCGGACAGCATCAGGACTTTTTGTGTCTATATCATGTACGATGTCTAGTATATGTTCTGCTGCTTTCTCTGTGTTGGCTGTGGGTGGTATATACACAAGTATGACGTAGATTTGTGTACACTCTCTCGGCAGGTAGTATGGCCTGAGATTGATAAATAATAGCTCAATATACACAGTATACACGTATAACACACAGAATTAAAAAAAAACACACAATCGCACATAGCTGACAAAATCATATAACGTCAATAGCATTTGAATATAAGAACAAAGCCTATTGAGCACAATGGATTTCTCGTTAAATTGATGTTTAAAATATTTTTTAACCTTTTTTCTTTTTTTTATTTCTACAGAGCTATACACGATATAGAAATTGCGAGATATGAATATAGAAAACAAACTATTGAAAGATTTTTTTTCGTTTGTAATAATCTTACATAGTGTTACCTCCTTCCTTTCCATCAGGCGCATAGGGTGGCAAGATGTCTCCACTGAGATCAGTCACAAGCGACAGACACATCGTCTTCCTAACTAGTGCTTACACACAGATTTTAGATTCAAACCGGTTTTGGTTTTCTTTATTTCTGCCTTTGTGGTATTGCTCTGATTTGGGGGACATGCTTCATCTTGTCTAGGGATAAATTTTACAATTTTAAATATGAGAAGCTGGGTTGGAGATTTAAAAAAAAACATAAACCTAGATAAACGAATCAAACTAGAGATTCTGTCATACACTAAGCTTTTAATTTGTATATATATATATATATTACTGGAATATTAAGTCTTAGCATATCTTCAGATTGCCTTGCACACAAACTTCTAGACGTTTACAACTTTTACGTAGCATCAATTATTCATTTGTTTCTAGCTCTGTTAACCAAAATTCAAGTCTCAGATAAATGGCTCAATAAGTTGGAGGGTCTGTGTGGGACTTATGACTTTGACTCAAAAAACGACTTTCTGAAATCTGATCACAGTCTTGGCAGTGATGCTATTGAATTTGGAATGTCTTGGAAGGAAGAAGGCGCCATCTGCTCTGACTCGGACTATGACATCACCACGCCGTCTTGTGAGGTAATTCACTCAATATTTCATCATGACGTTATATGTCTATACATAAATAACTTTTTGAACAAGGTTACCAGTCTATTTGTTCCTAACCCACGACGAGATTATAAAAACAGGTCACCCAATGTAGCCCGGAAGAGGCCTTGTTAGCTTTCGTTCTTATCCTATCTAGTTCCACTTCTAGACGCTTCCACTGGAGCTGGAATCCTCTGACCATTGGAAACTGACCGGCGGAACTCCGGCATAACATTCACAAATATCTGCACGGGACATCACACATACCGCTACCCCCATCTGTGTTACCACCAGGTTTATAACAATGTAGACAAAATCAAGTTGATATACTGTGGCATTTTACGTCTCGAGGCATAATCATTTCCCTTTGTAACTTTTTGTGTGACTAAAGAGCCCAATCCTTGATACACAGCTGCGGTCGCAGATTGGCATATGTTATCACCAGGCGACGCTGCATTTTCACCCTTCTTTCTGCTTCTGTTGTGTATGGCATCTGCAATCCGAGACCCTTCCTTTATGCTCTCTCTCCATATGGATCTATCCAGTGCTACTTTTTCCCATCTGCTAATGTCAATTTTGAAGAGCTTTATGTCGCGTTTGCATACATCTGTATACCGTAAAAGTGGGCGAAGGCTCTCCTGCATTCTATTAGATCCTCATACAGGATGACATGTGCAAGTCGACATACTGGCATTCCACGTTGATATAAGATAAAATACATGTACTTTTAGTCATTATATCTTTTAACAAAATCTAACTCACAATAGCACGACCTTTGTGTCTGACATTCTAGAGTCGTCTCCTTTTAACTAAGACCAAGTGACGACAATGATGTTGCATGCATCTTCACTACAAATCGCTAACCTCTTCCCACCGTCACCATAGAAACACACACACACACCATGACAGTGGGCTTGAGTTTGACACTCGACTCGAGCAGAGTTGTGTTTACTGTGCGCCTAAAGACACTGACCCACGAAAGAAATTGGACCATATCGAAAGAAATTGGACCATATCGCTATGAGCATGATATATGCATAAAAGTTGCGCTATATAAAAGCAATTTATAAAATGATTCCAAAGAAAGTTAGACCAAAAGAAATTGAGTGTAGTCTAAATTTGTTATGTTTTATTTTTCCAGAAACATCCTCACCGCTCAGTTTGGGCCAAAGAAACGTGTAGTATCATCGCAAGCTCAGAGATGTTCCAGGGATGTAGACAAATGATGCCAGAGTCTAACATCAAAAGATTTGTCAGTGACTGCGAGGAGAACGCCTGCACGTGAGATTTATACGACTTTTTTTTCTGACTTAAGATTCTTTGATATGACACACGATATGGGTCAAGACAGAAGAAATAAGGAAACAGAGCATGACATTACAGCAGGAATCAAAGCATGACATTACAGCAGGAAACAAAGCATGACTAGGAAAAAACAAACATAATTTTCCTTAGTTACACGGCAGCATATACCAGTTCACTAGATAATAGACAATGTAACCAAATGTTAATGAACATATCTACCCAGAATGCTTGTTTGAAGTTGTTTCTACTAGTGAAAAGAATGCAATAATATTTCGTATAGGATACATTTGAGCAGTCAATTACTAAGAAATTTCCACACATGTTTATGTTGTCTTCTTTTTGGGGAAGACAATTCACTGTATTAAGAATTCACATTTCATGAGTTACTACCCCTTTCCCGTGATAATTTTGGAATATAACTTACTGTTTTCTAGTCTACGGTCATCACATCAGGAAACAATGCGACAATAAAGAGGGATTCCCAATTAGATTATAAACTTACAGTTTTGTCAGTTCATTTTTTTTTTACATTATATTGCAATGGTGTGGGTTACACTGTCAAGTAATTGCCTTTGCAATTGTGAAAGACTATTTCCTGGAAGTTGAAGACATTCCTGTTGGTTTGTAAAGACTATCGTCCTTAAGACAACATGTGTTAGTTGCCTCCCTTATATTGTTTTTGTAAGTACGATGTATTTGAAAACAAAACTCGTCATTTTTAGTTCCAAAGAGGGAGTTTTAAACTAGTGATTTCAAAAGTGAGTCAGTGAACCAGAGATAAACAAATACTTAATATGTAATAACTTATCACATTTCTTTTTAAAACACAAAATGCAGATTTCAATGAAACAAATATTTAAATAAATGTTTTGTTCCTAAAATATTTTTTTTGTTTTCTTTGCTGATACCCTCGGTTCGGTAAAAACTCTTTTCCCCAGGTGTGACAAGGGCGGAGACTGTGAATGCCTGTGTGACTCCATCGCTCACTTTGCCTTAACATGCTCAGATTTAGGCTTCCCAAGTCAGTGGAGATCTCAGAACCTGTGCCGTAGGTGGATTTGAACATTTTAATGGCAGCCCTTATGGCCTAGGTCGATTACCAACCTTTGCAAAGTCTGGTGACCGATCACTTCATCCCCAGTCACTTTATCACCGGTCACTTCATCCCCCAGTCATTTCATTTTTTTCATTTCCTCATTTTCATCATTTCATCATTTTATCTAACAAATTGTAATTTTAAAAAATCATTAAATGAGCAATATTTAATGTATTCATTTTTTATTTGAATGACAAAATTGTAACACGTTAGATTTGAATAAAATTAAAATTAAATGCCATCAAAAACTAAAAAAATTTAGTATGTATAAATATAGAGGTTATGTAAAAAATTGTTTTTGTGTTCATATACATCAATAAGATATATTGATAATCGATTGTAAGTACAGAAGACGATCCATCGATTCATACGGATGAATAATGTTTGTTATTCTCTTTGCCAGTGTTGCATATTTCTTCCTTGGGCGTTCTTCGGTGCCGGCGCTAGCCTGTAAAACTAATGCCTTGTGCATTTGACTATCCTTTCGTAGAAATGAAATATCGATAGAAATAAAGTCCTATAACACAATTTGTAACTTTAATGTTTAAAAGGATATCAAGCAAAACTTAGTCTATACAGACGACATGATATCCCGAGGATGAGTGATGTTCGCCTTTATTAGAAAAAAAAAAAGAAAAACCTTATATCAAGGCTAAAAATGACGCTCCCATTTTCAAGAAAGAGCTATTATAAAATAAAATAAAGTGAAACATGGTCGTACTTCCACCACACCTTGGCCTTTGATGATAAGTCATCAGCGGCACGCTCATAATTATTGTAATCGCACTTCTCTCTCAAAAGATTTCCACTACTTGCACCACACCTTGGCCTTTGTTGATAAGTTATCAGCAGCACGGTAATAATTATTCTAATCGCACTTCTATCTCTCAAACGATTCCCACACTACTTTCATCACACCTTGGCCTTTGATCATTACGCTATAGCTAAGTACACATCCAGATTTTCCATATAAGATTTCTTATTAAGTATACAAAGTGGAAGAGGAAACACCATAAACGCATTAGTAACATGTCATAAAATGTCAAAAAGCATTCTACATAATCATATTAATATATAAAATATTTAATTGGGGATGAAATGACCGGGGGGTGAAGTGACCAGGGGATGAAATGAGGGGGGATGAAGTTACCGGGAACCGCAAAGTCTATATTATTCAAAATTAGTAATAATGTAACAAAGCGATTCTGATGACCGATAACAGCGTTTTATATCCTCATTCCATGTAATATGCTTTAATAACTGCTGATAACATCGTTAAAATTGTGTAACATTTTATAACTTTCTATAGCATGTATTTAAGTAACGATCCTGCAAAAAGCCTGGACTACATGTATGAAACATAGGTATCTAGCTGTATCATTTTCCAATAATAAAAATGTTTGTAAATTTTGTTGACATGTTTCGGAGGTTCCTTCAGAGTTGAAGATTACTTACATCCTAGTGCAAAACTACGCAGGCTGACAGGGGATAGCTGCGGGCAGGTTATGAATCCGTGACCATCTAGATGACCGACTGAAGAGTCCATCGCGATTACCGCATGACCAGGCAGCCACCCTAAATTAATAATATAACTTCCTTTAAAATGTTAACTATACCATAATATCTACCAAACTATAGTTATACTATAAAACTCTCAGAGCATGTCTGGCGAGCAGAAGACTAGTTAGTAATAAATCGTGCTTTTTGACTTGCATTTTTTCTAAGGGAAAAACTACTAAATCATTTCAACCTTATTTGTACTGCTTTAGCTGTCCAGTGTGAAGGAGGAATGGAATACCAGGCCAAAGGTGCGCCTTGTCACATTACCTGCTTTGATATTTCAAACAATGTGTCTTCGCATTGTCTAACTGATGTGCAGGTAGAAGGATGTTTCTGTCCTACTGGTCAGATTTTGCATGGTAAGTAGCTCCATTGCCAGACCTTATATGTCAAGACTTTATATAAGGTATGCATCACTGGTTAAATTTGCATCAGCTTTAACTAAGGGCTGTTCTATTCTAAGCCTAGTTAGTTTTTCTAGTAATTGTATGAAACTAAAAAGAAATGTTAAACGTGTCACTCTTATCTTATCTCGTTATATATTAAAGACGATCCTTCTTGACAGAAGATAATTACGTATCCAATTGTTAATCTAGTCGTGCTTGCTTATGAGAGACTTAAACACTGACTGATTCAGGCAATCCGGTCCATCATTCCTTACTCTTATGACATGGAAGTAGAAGGAACAGCGGTACAAATTCGTCCCCGTATATGGAATAAGAGAACTTGATTTATTTTGGTTTTATTTCTTTTAAATAAAGAAATCTTGTGAGAGCCTTAAAAAAACCTAAGAAAACGAAACATTAGTTGTATATTGTGACAAAGTAAAAGTGTGATTTTGAAAATCAAACCTTGAGTATCGCTAGTGAAAGGATAAATTTAATGTCTTCAATTATTTAGTTCACTCAGTCTCTTTATCTCTTCCCCTTTTTTTCTAGAGTCAAGCTGTATCTCTCCAAGTGAATGCCCTTGCTATCACAACGCGCAATGGTATGATGCTGACACTGTGAACATTGTTGACTGCATGAATTGGTAAATACAATCTATTACTTGTATAATCCATATCACATTGTATTACTTTGATACAGTTTAATTTAGGCATAATAACTAGTATAACATCTATTTCAAATAAATGAAGCAAAGCATTTATGCCTGAACAGTTAAAAAAGTAAAGTTCCCTCTTTCAGATCTTGCAATCTATTGAGTAGATGATGTATCATGAGATCAGGACAATGACCAACCGCCTTTACTTTTTCCCCAACTAATGTCAGTACCCATTAAAGCTAGGAGGACTCAGAGGCACCCAAAGATTCCAAAAATAAAAATCCCAGTATTCACCAGGATTCGAACCCGGGACCCAAGCGCGGAACCACTCAGCCTCCACACCTCCCTTAACATTTTGTATTTTGTTTTTGTTACTTCAGGTCAAGTCTACAAATAAACGTATTATAATGAAATATAAAAGAGAACATTATTTAGAAGGTTTTAGAGAATATACCCATGATTGATCATGACTTTCAAAATAGAAATATTTATAATGACAAAGACAACATTTATGACAGAGTGTGTACGAGGAAGCATTTAAAAAATTGATAGTCACAGCTCAACATATGAAGGCGCGGTGGCTGAGCGGTAAAGCGCTTGGCTTCCGTACTGTAGGTCTCGGGTTCAAATCCTGGTGAAGACTGGGATTTTTCTTTCGGGATTTTCGGGCGCCCTTGAGTCCACCCAGCTCTAATGGGTACCTGACATTAGTTGGGGAAAAGTAAAGGCGGTTGGTCGTTGTGCTGGCCACATGACACCCTTGTTAACCGTGGGCCACAGAATCAGATGACCTTTACATCATCTGCCCTATAGACCACAAGGTCTGAAAATGGTAACTTTATGAAGGCAGGTCAACACATAAATATTAGATATTCCTATTTGTTATTGACAGTCTTTGACTTGTAGCACCAAACTGCTGGTAGACAACTATACCGCTGTAGGCGTATTATATCCTTTTATACAAAACTTAAATAACTTAAACTTCTTTATGTACAATAATAAATATGACTTTTATTGCAATGTTAGCAAATTCAACAAATGCAATAAATGTGGTAGACTTTAGTAATCATATAAAATGGTATTCTAAACAAAGTCCTGCCCACTCCAATAACAAGTCATTTCAGATTGGCCTTCTGAAGTCGACTGTCCTGTCTAAGACCCGCTGATTTACTCAAGTGGAGGAGTTCACTCTGTCTTATAAGTTAAACTCTCATGTGTTCCTAGGTTCATGTCCATTTATAGCTCCTGTGACGTTGGAATACTGCACAATTTTATGTCTATGTATAGCTCCTGTTATTTTAAAGTGTTCCACTATTTACCACTATTTTTTCTAGTGTCTGCCAAGGAGGAGTATTGCAGTGTACTGGTGAGAACTGTACCAAGTGTCACAGCGATCAGTTTGAATGTCTTGAGAGTCATACATGTATTTCAAACAGCAGCGTTTGTGATGAAGTCCAAGATTGTGAAGATGGATCAGATGAGTCTTTTGACCAATGTTTAGAGCTGGGTAATTATAGAAATATGTATGAATTAAGTATATATGCATAAAGAGACCACCACCTTTACAACTGTATACATATTGGGCTACATTAAGGTATTCCTTTTATACTCTAAATATACCGCAATGACATGTACATACTAAAACAGGTTTTAATGATCATAATTAAATACATAATTTACACGACCAATTGATTGCTTAGCCCTCGGCACCAAAATCAGACTGATGCGCTCCCTGGTCATGGCCACATTTCTATATGCTTGCGAGTCTTGGACCCTGACTGCAGAGCTAAGAGGAGGATCCTAGCAATGGAAATGAGATGCTACAGAAGAATCCTAGGCATCACATTTAAAGACCGCATCACAAACCAGGAAATTAGAGACAGGGTTACTGCAGCGATCGGACCCCATGATGACCTGCTAACTACTGTAAAAAAAGGCAACCTAAAAATCTATGGCCATATAACAAGATCTTCGGGGCTCGCTCGATGGGAAGACAGCATTAAAGAATAGACGGGCCTACCACTAAAATAAGTTCTAATCAGGGCAAAGGATAGAGGAATGGAGAAGGACGGTCTACAAGTCTTGCTTGGCGCCCCAACGGTTGACCAGACTAAGGGATAGGTAACAGGTTACATTGTGAACAAAAATCACTTCTCTTTTTTTGAAACACTTGAGTAAAAAAAGTAAAACATTGTGTAATTATGTAAAGAAAAGGCATTGTAAAATTAACTCAGAAAAATTGCTGAATTTTAAATACATTTCTTCTATTCAGACTCATTGCAGTTGTGCTATAAAAACAAGTAGAATTTGTCATAAGATTATTTTTTTTTAAAGACAATTACTCCTTTATGAAACTAATGACTTTTTGTTGGAGTGATTAGTTTGCTTTTAATAGCTATTTCCAACCCTCCTTTTTTTCCTTTAAGATATACATAAACTGTCTGGCAACATCATTAGGCCTATATCCGTTTTTTGAGAGTGTGTCCGCCCACCCATGAAAAGTTTGCCAGCTAATATAGTAATAAGAGGAATTATTTTTTTTAAATGCTATGTCGTTTAAATGAACACTTGAAACAGTTTAAAAATAGAAACCATTTTAATATTTGTCACAAGTTAGCTTCGTAGTTGAATACAATGAGTTCAAAACCTTCTAAGAACTAAGAACTTTGATAATCGTGAAGCCATAATGATGCATCATAAGCTCGTCAAAAAAGTTTTTTTAATTCTTTTCAATAAATTCATCTGCAGGTACTACAGACGTTACAGAAACATTTGCGCCAGAAATCACAATAGTTTCTGAAGAAGGTAATGAAACATTTGTGACAGAGATCGCAACAGTTTCTCCAGAAGTTACAGAAACATTTGAGCCAGAAATCACAACAGTTTCTCCAGAAGTTACAGAAACAGTTGAGCCAGAAATCACAACAGTTTCTCCAGAAGTTACAGAAACAGTTGAGCCAGAAATTACTACAATTTCTGAAAATATAACAGAAACAATTGTACCAGAAATTACTACAGAGGAAGAATTTACAACCACTGCTAAGACCAAAGAAACAACAGA
>JADKLZ010030215.1:0-20147 GCA_021533235.1 Biomphalaria straminea | reverse complement strand
TGTCTGTTAAGCTATTGCTTTAAAAGAAATCAAACACATTTTTAACATTTTAAAATATAGTCATTTTGTCTCTCTAACCTTGCTAATGCTTTTTTTTTTCCACCACAATTGTTCACAAATACTCGTATTAAAGGTCTTTTGCAAGTTAATGGATTTTTTTTTTTAAAGAATTACAGAGTATTTGCGCTCGAGAAAACTTTCTCTGTGACTATTAAATACATAAATAATTCGAGTTTTAAATATGGTTCTAATTTTTCGCATTATAAAATAAGTAAAGCCAATGCGTTAAAAAAATGATTAATGGAGCTAAAAATAGATTACTTGTTGCATTGTGCCTTTGTTGCCCGTCTGACCTAATTACTTTGAGAAATATATTATTTTTATATATATTGTTCCCTTAGTAATGAAATCATTGAATAAAATGCAGCTTTCTTGTATAAAATTTACAGCAATGTTTAAGATGAACAGCGGTATTAATGTATATTATATTGATATCGTTCAATTTGGTTGCTCTTATAAAACACAATATCAGGTGGCCGAGCCTTGCTCGGTTAAATAATTTATACTAAGAAAGGTAATATACAACTGCTACTGGTGCTACAGCCCATGGAAAGATATGGCCTGCTCTTACACATCCCTCCATTCATATATCTCCTGGGCCTTTCGTCACCACGCCCTAACGGTAACCCCAAGTTTAGATATCTTGTTCAGTGTGAGAAAGTAAGGAGCAGTAGAGCAGCTGTGTAATCACCATTTCCTTTGTTTTGGTACGGGACATTAGACCATGAACACATGGTCATAATTATACCAGCAAAATTATAATTATAATAAGGCTTGACATCAAATCCGAAGATTAATGAGGAACCTACACCGCTCTACGCAATTAATATGTAAACAATTTATTAAGCACTTAAAACGCAATAACTAATCATACATCGGTACATTTAATTTCATTACTTTCCTTCCATAGTTCTATAATAAATCAATCTTCAATAAGATGGTGCGCAAATGTTTAATTAGGTCCATTGATACTTTAAAACTCGTTCTTGTTTGCATTGTAAGCCTAGTGACGTAAGCAGCGTTTTTCCCGTTTACGTCATGGAAAACTTTCATTCATAAATTTTCCATTTCATTCATAAATTATTCTGACCAAAATAAAATTGAGACATTTTCATATCGAAATAACGGTCGAACTCGAGTTTTCCCGATGTGGCCAATGAGTTCAGATTTTTTTTCTCACTAATACGCACATACCTTGAAATTTTAAAGAAAATCGTTAGAGCCGTTTTCGAAATAAAATTTATAAATAAATAAATAAATAAATAAATATATATATATACAAGAATTGCTCGCTTAAGAGTATAGGATATGTTGCTAAATGTTGTGCGAATATCCTCACGGATTATACAGATTTTTTATTATTTAATATTGCAATAACATGAATAACAATTTAAAGGAAAATCTACGAAAATCTAAATTTTGTGTTTAGATTCTTATTCAACAGTAGGTCTAAAACTATTTTTTCCCAGCTCCGGGGTCTGTGTGGAAACATGAACAGACAAATACATGACGACAGGTTATTGCCCTCTGGGATTGATGCAGAATCAGACGACAAGTATATAGGAGCTTATTCTACCGACTCTTGTGGCCGATCTGGATTTAGTAGTATTGACGACTCAGTCGGTCGACAACAGAAGGTAGGCTTAAAGTCTCAAAGACACTAAAGATTACATTGTCTTTAAATATAAAATTAGCTCTTAACATGAATGTCTTTTCACCTATCTGTATGACGTATTAAGCAAATGTTCCAGTATTTCTGAAGATGTCCATTTTCAGACCTTGCTATCTCAGGGGGGAGGGGCCAGAGGATGTAAAGCCCAGCTTTTTTTGTGATCGACGGTTAACGAGGATGTCATGGGGCCAGCAAAATTAACAACAGTATTTACTTCCCCAGCCTATGTCACATAATCATTGGAGTTGGGTAAACTTAGGGGCCTCCACAAATTCCAGCGTTCATATTCCATTCTTTACGTGGATTCGAACGTTCGACATTTTGGTTCGGAAGCCTAGCACTTTACCCACTCTGCCAAAACGCTTCAGTATTTGTAACCTTTTATTGACAGAAAATTGTTTGTGAAGTTCTCAAAGTTTAGATTATGTTAGTCTCTTACTGCTCTAGTTATTAATTTCATCCAAGATTTTAATGACAGTTTTCTGTCTTTAATCTTTAGTTCGCAGGTTTGAGTGACATTTTAGAAAACATTTATATTCCAATCAGCAACCTTGACAGAGTCGCACTGGTCAGTCAGGAATGGTCAGTAGTTCAGTCCGCTCTTTTGAAACTTTCCCACTCTCTACAAATACCATTTTCCTTTCTGACTGGACACTTGAAGAAACATACCAAGCTACCAGACTTTCTTCCAGGTTTGAACTTAACATTCATGCCGGGTTTTTTTTTTGTCATATCATGTCATAATTAAATCATAAAAGTTAATGCATATAGATCAGCGGTTCTCAACCTTTTAAGCTCGGCGACCCCTTTTTGCAATCCCCCACTCTGGCGCGACCCCCTCCCACAGCAACAGTGGAATAGACCAAAACAATCCATATTTTCGATGGTCTTAGAGACCCCTCAGGTTGAGAACCCCTGATATAGATTAAAGTACCCTAAGAAACCTAAAGAAAAATTGGTAGATTAGAATAATTAATTGACTACATAAATCATTTCATTCGGAAATGTGAGAGACAAACAATTAGATTTGATAGACAGACAGATAGACAGATAGATAGACAGACAGACAGGCAGGCAGGCAGGCAGGCAAGCCGACAGAGACAGACATACAGACAGACAGACAGATAGATAGATAGATAGATAGATAGATAGATAGATAGATTAGATAGATAGATAGATAGATAGATAGATAGATAGATAGATAGATAGATAGATAGAATTGCTCTTTCTTTCAAATAGAAATGCAAACGTGTCAAGGAGACCTAGATTACAATGACCACACCCCAGTCTGGCTGTCCCATTGCCTAGACCCCCAGCTGTCTGTCAGGATGTTCACGGACAAAACTGTACCCGGATGTTCTTGCTCACATGGTCATCTGCTGACCCATGAAGGACGTTGTGTTCAAAGGAAAGATTGCCCATGTTTTGAAGTCCAGTCTAAGGCCTATGTCAAGCCAGGTTCTTTCCAAAAAGATTATTGCATACGTTGGTAAGTTTTGATAACTTTAGGTTCCTGTTAGGACAATTTACATTCGAAAGTGGAGACTTGAAGATTTCTTTGTGAATAATGGAATTGCAG
Organism: Biomphalaria straminea; assembly: GCA_021533235.1. Lineage (NCBI taxonomy): Eukaryota > Metazoa > Mollusca > Gastropoda > Planorbidae > Biomphalaria > Biomphalaria straminea. The sequence goes on along the minus strand of JADKLZ010030215.1, from coordinate 16,836 downwards.
CCAATTACTTTATAGTCAGTGGCGTAGCTAGGATGGGGGAGGAGGGGAGAGAATTACAAAATCCCCCGGCCCCTACTTGAGGGAGGCCCCAAATGAGTGGGGTTTTTTTTGTTTGTTTTTTTTTTGTACATTAAATATTACATATCTCGCACATTGCAGGGGCCCCCAAAGAAGTAAAGTCCCCCGGGCCCCCAAATGATGGAAAATTCCTAGCTATGCCCCTGTTTATAGTTATTAGGAAATCACATAATCTGTCATTTTATTAAGTATTTTAGATAGATTTACTTTGACCCATAGAGGATAGAATTTGTATGAACAAAATATAAAACTACTGTAAAAAGAAAAAACCAAAGATTATATAATGTGAAGAAGTCCACACTTACAACTATGTATCTCAATATTATAGAAGTTATTTCGAACAAAGTAATTAATTACCAATAATAATTGGTAGATATGTTAATTTTTTAATTGGTTCATGTTTAGTTAGGTACAAAAATTACTTGTTTAAAGTTTCAACTTGATCTGAGAATGGGTGTTGAAGAAATAATGTGTTCAACACTTTTACCAGACAGACAGAGTTGATATAAGCGTTTGTAATCCAATAAAGTAACAATTTCCTTATTTTAGGCCTAACATTACCGTTAGCGTCAGTAGTAAGAAAGCTGAGTCATTATCTCATTGATAATAAGAGCATATAGTACACTGTCATGACAGATTGGCAATAAAAAGATCTTACATTTGTTTAGTTTTGTTGGCTACAAACTAAAATTTACTTGTTTCCTATTGCAAAATGTATTTCGGGACATTGAAATTAATTAAAGGTGACCACTTAACAAATGTGATAGGCTGTCTGACCTGACTTAGATTACTCTGGAGATTTTTGAGTTTCTTATATGCTTTATAACTACTTATGAACAAGACCGTGTGATGGTCTAGAGCTAGGCCGCAGGCTCGTCGAGCTCTAAGTTTGAAAAAAAAACATGTCTGAATCCGTCCGAACGAACAAATATTAAATGGTAAAAAAAAACTGTCTGGCCACAGTTCTGTCTGGAAGAGACCCGAGTCAATGCCTATAGGACATTGCTGTTTCCAATACCACTGGCACTCCGGACGCATGGACTAGAAATCATGGCCGAAGGCCAAGTAATACCGGGGGCCGCCGCCATTTTCCTATGTTATACCACGCTAACCGTGTAGGATACGCCATTATTGTAACTCTTCCAAGATGTATGGGCCAAGTTTCCGGCCAAGTCGAGACCATTGGATACTTGAATAAAGTTTAATGCATAAAGGCCACAGTCGAGTCTCTGTCCGTATTAAGATATTTTCACCTTGAATTCCTAACACCAACTGACAAATAATAACATAAATAAACTAGAACCCACTAATCCTTAATGTCACTCAATGTGGCTTTCAAAGTCCGTCAACTATGGTGCACTTTGTCTAGACTCTATAGTTCTGCATTTTTTGGAACATCTCTCCATAGTGACTTAATAAAACCGCATGCTTTATTCAACAGCCAATGTGAAGATGCTTTAATAAGTTGTCGAGACGACAAGTGTGCTGAAGTCGTCTGCCCGAAAAACCAAGTGGCGTACACAAAAATCAAACATCAAAACGATATGTGTGCCAGGTACAAGTGTCCGGACAAATTTAATACTATAATGACTTGTGCAGACGATATGAGGGACTGCGTTTGCCAGGATGGATTTGCTGAGACTTCTGTAAGTTGTTCTTCTCTCTCAATAACTTAATAAACGAAAAGGCAGAGGAATTGTGGGATTTATTTTAATTACAAAACACACTATAATATTTCTTAAAAAATAAAACATTTATTTTAGAGAACTTAAATTGAGTTGTACAACAATTCAGTAGCAGCTCTAGCAGCTGACTAGTTTTTCATTAAAGCAGACGTGGCCAATATTGTCTATTATCCAATTATCATGGCAAGAGTATTTGTTTATTTATTTATGAAAGAATTATGGTAATAATGGTATTGACACATTTGTCCATTCTATTTCAGGATGGTCAGTGTACCCGAATCGGCACTTGCCCGTGCTTCTATAATGACATCTGGTATCCGAACAACTCTGAGATTACAATCCAATTTGACATAGTGTGAGTGTGTTTAGGTGTGTTATGAACATAATAACAATATATAGTCAAAAACGCATAGTTGGCTTAAATATATTGAATGACTACACAACACACATCACACATTTCGTGAACAAATGCTTACGGAGGAGTTGCAAGCACATGCAAACATCTGATACAGTACATAATTTTCAAAACAAGGTGTTAGTCTTTTGTTAATAAGTTGATTTTTGTTGATAAGTAAACTAAACTTGTTGACTTTGTTTTTAGCATTGTCAGGTAAATATTTTTTGTTTGTTTTTAGCATTGTCAGGTAAATATTTTTTTTTTAATTTGTTGAATGAACCGTGTTGAAGGCTGGGGTTTTTACGGCGCCTTTGAATCCTAACGGGTACCTGACATAAATAAGGGAAAAGCAAGGGCGGTTTGTCGTTGTGCTGGTCACATGACGCCATCGTTAAACGTGGGCGGCCTCAGAAACAGTTCATCAACTCCATATAATGACGTTGTCTAAAAGGAGAACTTTACTTTTTACGTTTTAAGTTACAGTTCCATTGACTAGGTTTAGAGATCTTTGAACCTGGCATCGATGTGTACATTTTTTTTCAGGAAGTGTGACAATAGCGTATGGCGGAAAATAAAAAGAATCGACTTTCATGGTAGGTCAAATTGAAGATGTATGGAATTTTTTATAGTCAAGATTACGGTTAACAGTACGATGTAAGGAACTTTTAGTAAAGTTTAGGTGTAATGAAATTTGTAGAAAACTTTAGGTCAACATGACGATGTAAGGAACTTTTTAGTTACGTTTAGGTCAACAAGACGATGTAAGGAAATGGGTAGTCAAATGAAATATTAAGACCCACTTTCATGACTTGTCTCTGTAAGATCTGAGTTTTGGTCTGAGAGATGAAATAGAATATAGATGATCACAGCAATCACTTTACTTTTACTCTGTCCGGTGACAAATCACATATATTTTATGGCCTAAATGGAAGACCATCTGGTCGTAGTTATAGCAACTTCGGGTCATCTCTTAGAGGTAATGAACTTTGAAAGAAATGAGAGACGGGCATTAGTTAAAGTCGAAAATTTGTCTCCATCACAGCTATTCACCCCCCCCCTTTCCTACACAGTTGCTGGGTGCAAGAGAACGGCATCAACAGTCTGACAGTTGTAGCTCCTCATTGCTTCTCAGGATTGACTCAGTAGCTTTTTGGGTATAACCGCTTCGAATCGGGGGTTAGGATTCAGAGGTTTATTTTCCAGCCTACCAGGGTTAACGAGCCCCTCGTGAACATTTTTTTTTGGTTTAAGCAGCAGTGTTTTGTTGTGAGATTAATATTCATGATGGTTAAAATTTGTAATGAGTATTATATGATAAAAAGATGGGATTGGAACTATGCATGCGAATATAATAAATCTTAAATTAACTCATTCTGGAGCACATGCCAGTGCGTATTATTTATTAATTATTAATCAAACCATATTGCCAAATGTATAGGGTTAAACTCATATGATCCCTCTTTTCCACAGCCTCTTGTTATCTGTCTGGTACATCGATGAGAGTTGTGACGTTTGACGGAAGTGTGTTCCGTTTTCCAGGGCGTTGTTCTTACACACTCATCAAATCAAACACACCGGAAGTGAAGGTTTGCTTTATATTATTATTTATTTTATTTAAACCGATGTGACGAGGCAACAATGATTCCTAAGGACAACTAGAAAACATAAAAAGAGCATAAAAAATCACACCCACAACTTGACCATATTTAAAGGAACGTTTTGAACAGAAGTGTCTAAGAAAAATCGCGAAAAAACTTGAATGACAACAGACACCCGCGATATCATAACTGCAAGTCGTCGATAAGTGGGCGACTTCTGTCAATCAAGACAAGAACAGAGCGGTATTAAGACTTGTTCGTACCTTACTCGGTCAGACTTTATTAACGCCGCTCTTTGATCAGGAATGAAAAGGCCCAAGATGCCTGTCTGTAGTCGCTGAATGAACTCTTTAGGTTGTATCAGCCCTATTTATGTGTATGTTTCTGTTGTGTTGTCTATATATAAGAAAAGAGTCCTTGTAATCACATCAAATGTCCATAAGGATCAATTAAGCAGTCTTACTTTCACATGACTACGCAAACCCAGTTGTGGTCTGCATATTTTTCCGAAAATCTATTGTGATAAATGGTGCAAATGTTAGTTTTACCTGTTACCTATCCCTTAGTCGGTTGGACCGTTGGGGCACCAAGCAAGACTTGTAGACCGTCTTTCTCCATTTCCTCCCATGTCTTTTGTTTAAAACCTCTTTCAATGATAGGCCCGTCCATTCTTTGATGTTATCTTCCCATCGCTTTATCTGTATGCCTTTTTTCTTTTTCCTGGTACTGTTCCCTTATGGAAGGTCTTTGCGAGCTCCGTAAATCTTGTAATATGACAATAAATGTTAGAAATATATTTATAATGTTATCCATCTCCGAATGATTACTGTTGCTTGAACTTGTTTGTAGGTCAGCATCAAAAACCTGGCGTGTGGATCCTCAGGGATCGCCTGTTCCCATAAGATTGATATCCATGTGGGAGACACTCATGTCCAGCTGATTAAAGGGATCCAGGGGATCATTACAGGCAACACTGTTCTGGCCTTAAACGACTCTCTGAGACTAGGAGATATCCAAATATTCTCGTCCACTCTTCATACAGTGGTCAGTTTCCAGGAGATAGCGTTGTACTGGTCTGGAGGTAAGCATTAGGTTGATGGCTCTCAATATTTGACTGACACACACCAATACACCAGATAACACACACACATACCACAACATACACATATCACATATAAGATAAGATAAGATAATTTTATTGATCCAATCTAATGGAAATTCAGTTTGATTACAATTGACAACCTCAGCGTAACTAGTGTACAAAAACAATATTGATGAAAAATTCGAACAACGTTCACATACGAACACACATACACATTCACAACCAGCGCTTTATGAATTTGACTTCTATGTGCTTATCGATGACAGCTGACCTCTCACTGAAAGTGGGACAAAGGAGTTTTTAAATCTTTCAGTTTTAGTCTTAATGGAAAGGAGACGACCACTTCGTTCAGATCTTATGTAACAGTGGTTTAATGGGTGCAAGTTGTCTTTAAGAATCGTGAGTGATTTGGAAAGGCATCTGTCTTGGAAAAGCTCTTCAAGAGATGGTAGCTGTACTTGAGTAATATATTATGCTTTTTTAATTAGCCTATTTATTCTAAGTCTTTGTGCCAGTGAAGTATTACCATACCAGCAGGTGATGGCAAAGTTAATAAGACTGCTGATGGTTGCTGTGTAGAAGAGTTTAATTATTGTTTTGTCTATGTTAAATTTTCTTAGCTTTCTGAGATAGAAGAGTCGCTGGTGAATTTTCGTGTGTAGATTTTGACAGTGTTCACTCCATTTCAGTTTGTTGTTGATAGATGTACCTAGATATTTATATTCTTGTACTTGCTCTATGTTTTGGTTGTCTATCTGAATTTCTGCAATATGGTCCTTGTTTTTCCTAAAATCAATTATCATTTCTTTAGTTTTCTGAACATTTAAAATTAGAAAGTTATTCATCCACCATTGGTAAAAGGTTTTAATTGTTGAGTGGTACATATTTTCGTCACCTGCAATAAGGCCAATGATTGCTGTGTCGTCAGCGAATTTCATGATGGGCGTGTCAGCTGATAAGCTCTGAATGTCATTTGTGTATATGGTATACAATACTGGTGACAGGATGCACCCCTGCGGCGCTCCAGTGCTAAGTTCTCTCATGCCTGACACATGCCCGTTCACTTTTACATATTATGGGCGTTTGATGAGAAAGTTAAAAATCCAAGCTTGTATGTTTTTGTTAACGTTCAATTCAGATAGTTTTTGTATCATGCGATGTGGTTGGATGGTGTTGAATGCAGATGAAAAATCTACGAATAATACTCTGGCGTAGTGTCTCAAGATGATGGTATAGACAATTCAGCATAAATAGTATTGCATCTTCTGTACTTCTTGACGGTTTATAAGCAAACTGGTGCGGATCGAGGAGTGTTTCGACTTCTATCAGTAGATGTTTTAAAATCATTTTCTCCAGGCACTTCATTGGAATTGATATAAGTGCTACGGGAAGCATATCGTTTTTTGGAAGCAATGATCTTCTTTTTGGGTACTAGAATTATTTCAGATGTCTTCCAAATGGAAGGTATTTTTTGCGTTCGCCAGGACTTGTTGAAGATAACACAAAAAATATAAACCAATTGTTCTGTATATAGCTTTACAAGTTTGCCACTTCGTTTGTTTAATTACTTCTTGTTTATTAAACACTTCTTGAGACTGGATTATATTGCTGTTTCAAATGATGCCAATAAATCATGGTGGTCTTTCTCGAAGTTGTGACAGTCAAATCGGCTGTAGAAATCAATTAACTCATTGGCAAATTTGTTATTGTCAGCGACGCACATTGGTTCGCGCTTTGATAAGTAGCCAGTAATTTGTTTCATGCCGCTCCAACAAGCTTTAGAGTTATTTTTCTTGAAAGAGCTTTCAATTTTTTCCTTGAATCTCTCTTTTCCTTCAAATAATTTCTTTTTAAGGGTTTTTTTTTGTTTTTTTTTTTGGCTGAGATGAATTCAGAAGATCTGCTCTTGAACATTCTTTTCTTGTATAGAATCGCTTATTTTATGTCTTTGGTCATCCAGGGTCTATTATTACTATATGTTTTTGTTTTCTTCTTTGGTACAATCATGTTTTCGCAGAACAGGATGTATGAATTAACGGTTGTGGTAACTTCATCTATGTCAGGGCAGTTGTTTACAAATATGTCCCAATCTGTTTGCTCCAGACAGCTTTGTAGTTGTAAAACAGCGTCGACGGACCATGACTGAATGGACTGTACTACGAGTTTTGTTGTCTTTAGAACCGGTTTGTACGTGGGTGTAAGATGGATCTTTGTGTGGTCCGACTTGTATCTTATCATATCTTATACAATACAGACGTTACTTCAAAAAATGAAGATGATTACGTCCTACGCGTGATGCATTCAGTCATGCATATTAACCAATGACTTAAATTCTGCCAAGTCACTGGTTTTCCTGGCTAGCTCAGGCAATCCATTCCATGCTCTAATAGCGCTAGGGTAGAAGGAGCTTTTGTACAAATTTGTCCTAGCATATGGGACGAGGAATGTGCCTTTTTCTTTGTGTCTTTCTGAATATTAAGTTTTGTTTTTGAATTTGAAGATTAGGGTTAAGTGTTTTATGTATAATTGCTACTTTACTTTTGAGTCTTCTGTCCTGAAGGCTTTCTAAATTTAGTGATTTTACCAAAGGTGTTACTCTAGTCAAATGTGAATTTTGATTGTTATGAATCTCACTGCTCTATTTTGTGTCTGTTCTAGTTTCTTAATGTTTTCTTGAGTTTTATCGTGCCTCGTAGAACAATCAACATATTGAGTATATGTTGGCAAATGTTGAGCCAACGAAAGATGATTGAAATCTCCCATAATTAGTCGGACAGCATCAGAACTTTTTGTGTCTATATCATGTACGATGTCTAGTATATGTTCTGCTGCTTTCTCTGTGTTGGCTGTGGGTGGTATATACACAAGTATGACGTAGATTTGTGTACACTCTCTCGGCAGGTAGTATGGCCTGAGATTGATAAATAATAGCTCAATATACACAGTATACACGTATAACACACAGAATTAAAAAAAAACACACAATCGCACATAGCTGACAAAATCATATAACGTCAATAGCATTTGAATATAAGAACAAAGCCTATTGAGCACAATGGATTTCTCGTTAAATTGATGTTTAAAATATTTTTTAACCTTTTTTCTTTTTTTTATTTCTACAGAGCTATACACGATATAGAAATTGCGAGAAATGAATATAGAAAACAAACTATTGAAAGATTTTTTTTTCATTTGTAATAATCTTACATAGTGTAACCTCCTTCCTTTCCATCAGGCGCATAGGGTGGCAAGATGTCTCCACTGAGTCACAAGCGACACACATCGTCTTCCTAACTAGTGCTTACACACAGATTTTAGATTCAAACCGGTTTTGGTTTTCTTTATTTCTGCCTGTATGGTATTGCTCTGATTTGGGGGACATGCTTCATCTTGTCTAGGGATAAATTTTACAATTTTAAATATGAGAAGCTGGGTTGGAGATTTAAAAAAAAACATAAACCTAGATAAACGAATCAAACTAGAGATTCTGTCATACACTAAGCTTTTAATTTGTATATATATATATATATTACTGGAATATTAAGTCTTAGCATATCTTCAGATTGCCTTGCACACAAACTTCTAGACGTTTACAACTTTTACGTAGCATCAATTATCCATTTGTTTCTAGCTCTGTTAACCAAAATTCAAGTCTCAGATAAATGGCTCAATAAGTTGGAGGGTCTGTGTGGGACTTATGACTTTGACTCAAAAAACGACTTTCTGAAATCTGATCACAGTCTCGGCAGTGATGCTATTGAATTTGGAATGTCTTGGAAGGAAGAAGGCGCCATCTGCTCTGACTCGGACTATGACATCACCACGCCGTCTTGTGAGGTAATTCATTCAATATTTCATCATGACGTTATATGTCTATACATAAATAACTTTTTGGACAAGGTTACCACTTCCACTGGAGCTGGAATCCTCTGACCATTGGAAACTGACCGGCGGAGCTCCGGCATAACATTTACAAATATCTGCACGGGACATCACACATACCGCTACCCCCATCTGTGTTACCACCAGGTTTATAACAATGTAGACATAGTCAAGTTGATATACTGTGGCATTTTACGTCTCGAGATATAATCATTTCCCTTTGCAACTTTTTGTGTGACTAAAGAGCCCAATCCTTGATACACAGCTGCGGTCGCAGATTGGCATATGTTATCACCAGGCGACGCTGCATTTTCACCCTTCTTTCTGCTTCTGTTGTGTATGGCATCTGCAATCCGAGACCCTTCCTTTATGCTCTCTCTCCATATGGATCTATCCAGTGCTACTTTTTCCCATCTGCTAATGTCAATTTTGAAGAGCTTTATGTCGCGTTTGCATACATCTGTATACCGTAAAAGTGGGCGAAGGCTCTCCTGCATTCTATTAGATCCTCATACAGGATGACATGTGCAAGTCGACATACTGGCATTCCACGTTGATATAAGATAAAATACATGTACTTTTAGTCATTATATCTTTTAACAAAATCTAACTCACAATAGCACGACCTTTGTGTCTGACATTCTAGAGTCGTCTCCTTTTAACTAAGACCAAGTGACGACAATGATGTTGCATGCATCTTCACTACAAATCGCTAACCTCTTCCCACCGTCACCATAGAAACACACACACACACCATGACAGTGGGCTTGAGTTTGACACTCGACTCGAGCAGAGTTGTGTTTACTGTGCGCCTAAAGACACTGACCCACGAAAGAAATTGGACCATATCGAAAGAAATTGGACCATATCGCTATGAGCATGATATATGCATAAAAGTTGCGCTATATAAAAGCAATTTATAAAATGATTCCAAAGAAAGTTAGACCAAAAGAAATTGAGTGTAGTCTAAATTTGTTATGTTTTATTTTTCCAGAAACATCCTCACCGCTCAGTTTGGGCCAAAGAAACGTGTAGTATCATCGCAAGCTCAGAGATGTTCCAGGGATGTAGACAAATGATGCCAGAGTCTAACATCAAAAGATTTGTCAGTGACTGCGAGGAGAACGCCTGCACGTGAGATTTATACGACTTTTTTTTCTGACTTAAGATTCTTTGATATGACACACGATATGGGTCAAGACAGAAGAAATAAGGAAACAGAGCATGACATTACAGCAGGAATCAAAGCATGACATTACAGCAGGAAACAAAGCATGACTAGGAAAAAACAAACATAATTTTCCTTAGTTACACGGCAGCATATACCAGTTCACTAGATAATAGACAATGTAACCAAATGTTAATGAACATATCTACCCAGAATGCTTGTTTGAAGTTGTTTCTACTAGTGAAAAGAATGCAATAATATTTCGTATAGGATACATTTGAGCAGTCAATTACTAAGAAATTTCCACACATGTTTATGTTGTCTTCTTTTTGGGGAAGACAATTCACTGTATTAAGAATTCACATTTCATGAGTTACTACCCCTTTCCCGTGATAATTTTGGAATATAACTTACTGTTTTCTAGTCTACGGTCATCACATCAGGAAACAATGCGACAATAAAGAGGGATTCCCAATTAGATTATAAACTTACAGTTTTGTCAGTTCATTTTTTTTTTACATTATATTGCAATGGTGTGGGTTACACTGTCAAGTAATTGCCTTTGCAATTGTGAAAGACTATTTCCTGGAAGTTGAAGACATTCCTGTTGGTTTGTAAAGACTATCGTCCTTAAGACAACATGTGTTAGTTGCCTCCCTTATATTGTTTTTGTAAGTACGATGTATTTGAAAACAAAACTCGTCATTTTTAGTTCCAAAGAGGGAGTTTTAAACTAGTGATTTCAAAAGTGAGTCAGTGAACCAGAGATAAACAAATACTTAATATGTAATAACTTATCACATTTCTTTTTAAAACACAAAATGCAGATTTCAATGAAACAAATATTTAAATAAATGTTTTGTTCCTAAAATATTTTTTTTGTTTTCTTTGCTGATACCCTCGGTTCGGTAAAAACTCTTTTCCCCAGGTGTGACAAGGGCGGAGACTGTGAATGCCTGTGTGACTCCATCGCTCACTTTGCCTTAACATGCTCAGATTTAGGCTTCCCAAGTCAGTGGAGATCTCAGAACCTGTGCCGTAGGTGGATTTGAACATTTTAATGGCAGCCCTTATGGCCTAGGTCGATTACCAACCTTTGCAAAGTCTGGTGACCGATCACTTCATCCCCAGTCACTTTATCACCGGTCACTTCATCCCCCAGTCATTTCATTTTTTTCATTTCCTCATTTTCATCATTTCATCATTTTATCTAACAAATTGTAATTTTAAAAAATCATTAAATGAGCAATATTTAATGTATTCATTTTTTATTTGAATGACAAAATTGTAACACGTTAGATTTGAATAAAATTAAAATTAAATGCCATCAAAAACTACAAAAATTTAGTATGTATAAATATAGAGGTTATGTAAAAAATTGTTTTTGTGTTCATATACATCAATAAGATATATTAATAATCGATTGTAAGTACAGAAGACGATCCATCGATTCATACGGATGAATAATGTTTGTTATTCTCTTTGCCAGTGTTGCATATTTCTTCCTTGGGCGTTCTTCGGTGCCGGCGCTAGCCTGTAAAACTGATGCCTTGTGCATTTGACTATCCTTTCGTAGAAATGAAATATCGATAGAAATAAAGTCCTATAACACAATTTGTAACTTTAATGTTTAAAAGGATATCAAGCAAAACTTAGTCTATACAGACGACATGATATCCCGAGGATGAGTGATGTTTGCCTTTATTAGAAAAAAAAAAGAAAACCTTATATCAAGGCTAAAAATGACGCTCCCATTTTCAAGAAAGAGCTATTAAAAAATAAAATAAAGTGAAACATGGTCGTACTTCCACCACACCTTGGCCTTTGATGATAAGTCATCAGCGGCACGCTCATAATTATTGTAATCGCACTTCTCTCTCAAAAGATTTCCACTACTTGCACCACACCTTGGCCTTTGTTGATAAGTTATCAGCAGCACGGTAATAATTATTCTAATCGCACTTCTATCTCTCAAACGATTCCCACACTACTTTCATCACACCTTGGCCTTTGATCATTACGCTATAGCTAAGTACACATCCAGATTTTCCATATAAGATTTCTTATTAAGTATACAAAGTGGAAGAGGAAACACCATAAACGCATTAGTAACATGTCATAAAATGTCAAAAAGCATTCTACATAATCATATTTATATATAAAATATTTAATTGGAGATGAAGTGACCGGGGGGTGAAGTGACCAGGGGATGAAATGAGGGGGGATGAAGTTACCGGGAACCGCAAAGTCTATATTATTCAAAATGATGACCGATAACAGCGTTTCATATTCTCATTCCATGTAATATGCTTTAATAACTTCTGATAACATCGTTTAAATTGTGTAACATTTTATAACTTTCTATAGCATGTATTTAAGTAACGATCCTGCAAAAAAAGCCTGGACTACATGTATGAAACATAGGTATCTAGCTGTATCATTTTCCAATAATAAAAATGTTTGTAAATTTTGTTGACATGTTTCGGAGGTTCCTTCAGAGTTGAAGATTACTTACATCCTAGTGCAAAACTACGCAGGGTGACAGGGGATAGCTGCGGGCAGGTTATGAATCCGTGACCATCTAGATGACCGACTGAAGAGTCCATCGCGATTACCGCATGACCAGGCAGCCACCCTAAATTAATAATATAACTTCCTTAAAAATTTTAACTATACCATAATATCTACCAAACGATAGTTATACTATAAAACTCTCAGAGCATGTCTGGCGAGCAGAAGACTAGTTAGTAATAAATCGTGCTTTTTGACTTGCATTTTTTCTAAGGGAAAAACTACTAAATCATTTCAACCTTATTTGTACTGCTTTAGCTGTCCAGTGTGAAGGAGGAATGGAATACCAGGCCAAAGGTGCGCCTTGTCACATTACCTGCTTTGATATTTCAAACAATGTGTCTTCGCATTGTCTAACTGATGTGCAGGTAGAAGGATGTTTCTGTCCTACTGGTCAGGTTTTGCATGGTAAGTAGCTCCATTGCCAGACCTTATATGTCAAGACTTTATATAAGGTATGCATCACTGTGGTTAAATTTGCATCAGCTTTAACTAAGGGCTGTTCTATTCTAAGCCTAGTTAGTTTTTCTAGTAATTGTATGAAACTAAAAAGAAATGTTAAACGTGTCACTCTTATCTTATCTCGTTATATATTAAAGACGATCCTTCTTGACAGAAGATAATTACGTATCTAATTGTTAATCTAGTCGTGCTTGCTTATGAGAGACTTAAACACTGACTGATTCAGGCAATCCGGTCCATCATTCCTTACTCTTATGACATGGAAGTAGAAGGAACAGCGGTACAAATTCGTCCCCGTATATGGAATAAGAGAACTTGATTTATTTTGGTTTTATTTCTTTTAAATAAAGAAATCTTGTGAGAGCCTTAAAAAAACCTAAGAAAATGAAACATTAGTTGTATATTGTGACAAAGTAAAAGTGTGATTTTGAAAATCAAACCTTGAGTATCGCTAGTGAAAGGATAAATTTAATGTCTTCAATTATTTAGTTCACTCAGTCTCTTTATCTCTTCCCCTTTTTTTCTAGAGTCAAGCTGTATCTCTCCAAGTGAATGCCCTTGCTATCACAACGCGCAATGGTATGATGCTGACACTGTGAACATTGTTGACTGCATGAATTGGTAAATACAATCTATTACTTGTATAATCCATATCACATTGTATTACTTTGATACAGTTTAATTTAGGCATAATAACTAGTATAACATCTATTTCAAATAAATGAAGCAAAGCATTTATGCCTGAACAGTTAAAAAAGTAAAGTTCCCTCTTTCAGATCTTGCAATCTATTGAGTAGATGATGTATCATGAGATCAGGACAATGACCAACCGCCTTTACTTTTTCCCCAACTAATGTCAGTACCCATTAAAGCTAGGAGGACTCAGAGGCACCCAAAGATTCCAAAAATAAAAATCCCAGTATTCACCAGGATTCGAACCCGGGACCCAAGCGCGGAACCACTCAGCCTCCACACCTCCCTTAACATTTTGTATTTTGTTTTTGTTACTTCAGGTCAAGTCTACAAATAAACGTATTATAATGAAATATAAAAGAGAACATTATTTAGAAGGTTTTAGAGAATATACCCATGATTGATCATGACTTTCAAAATATAAATATTTATAATGACAAAGACAACATATATGACAGAGTGTGTACGAGGAAGCATTTAAAAAATTGATAGTCACAGCTCAACATATGAAGGCGCGGTGGCTGAGCGGTAAAGCGCTTGGCTTCCGTACTGTAGGTCTCGGGTTCAAATCCTGGTGAAGACTGGGATTTTTCTTTCGGGATTTTCGGGCGCCCTTGAGTCCACCCAGCTCTAATGGGTACCTGACATTAGTTGGGGAAAAGTAAAGGCGGTTGGTCGTTGTGCTGGCCACATGACACCCTTGTTAACCGTGGGCCACAGAATCAGATGACCTTTACATCATCTGCCCTATAGACCACAAGGTCTGAAAATGGTAACTTTATGAAGGCAGGTCAACACATAAATATTAGATATTCCTATTTGTTATTGACAGTCTTTGACTTGTAGCACCAAACTGCTGGTAGACAACTATACCGCTGTAGGCGTATTATATCCTTTTATACAAAACTTAAATAACTTGAACTTCTTTATGTACAATAATAAATATGACTTTTATTGCAATGTTAGCAAATTCAACAAATGCAATAAATGTGGTAGACTTTAGTAATAATATAAAATGGTATTCTAAACAAAGTCCTGCCCACTCCAATAACAAGTCATTTCAGATTGGCCTTCTGAAGTCGACTGTCCTGTCTAAGACCCGCTGATTTACTCAAGTGGAGGAGTTCACTCTGTCTTATAAGTTAAACTCTCATGTGTTCCTAGGTTCATGTCCATTTATAGCTCCTGTGACGTTGGAATACTGCACAATTTTATGTCTATGTATAGCTCCTGTTATTTTAAAGTGTTCCACTATTTACCACTATTTTTTCTAGTGTCTGCCAAGGAGGAGTATTGCAGTGTACTGGTGAGAACTGTACCAAGTGTCACAGCGATCAGTTTGAATGTCTTGAGAGTCATACATGTATTTCAAACAGCAGCGTTTGTGATGAAGTCCAAGATTGTGAAGATGGATCAGATGAGTCTTTTGACCAATGTTTAGAGCTGGGTAATTATAGAAATATGTATGAATTAAGTATATATGCATAAAGAGACCCCCACCTTTACAACTGTATACATATTGGGCTACATTAAGGTATTCCTTTTATACTCTAAATATACCGCAATGACATGTACATACTAAAACAGGTTTTAATGATCATAATTAAATACATAATTTACACGACCAATTGATTGCTTAGCCCTCGGCACCAAAATCAGACTGATGCGCTCCCTGGTCATGGCCACATTTCTATATGCTTGCGAGTCTTGGACCCTGACTGCAGAGCTAAGAGGAGGATCCTAGCAATGGAAATGAGATGCTACAGAAGAATCCTAGGCATCACATTTAAAGACCGCATCACAAACCAGGAAATTAGAGACAGGGTTACTGCAGCGATCGGACCCCATGATGACCTGCTAACTACTGTGAAAAAACGCAACCTAAAAATCTATGGCCATATAACAAGATCTTCGGGGCTCGCTCGATGGGAAGACAGCATTAAAGAATAGACGGGCCTACCACTAAAATAAGGTCTAATCAGGGCGAAGGATAGAGGAATGGAGAAGGACGGTCTACAAGTCTTGCTTGGCGCCCCAACGGTTGACCAGACTAAGGGATAGGTAACAGGTTACATTGTGAACAAAAATCACTTCTCTTTTTTTGAAACACTTGAGTAAAAAAAGTAAAACATTGTGTAATTATGTAAATAAAAGGCATTGTAAAATTAACTCAGAAAAACTGCTGAATTTTAAATACATTTCTTCTATTCAGACTCATTGCAGTTGTGCTATAAAAACAAGTAGAATTTGTCATAAGATTATTTTTTTAAAGACAATTACTCCTTTATGAAACTAATGACTTTTTGTTGGAGTGATTAGTTTGCTTTTAATAGCTATTTCCAACCCTCCTTTTTTTCCTTTAAGATATACATAAACTGTCTGGCAACATCATTAGGCCTATATCCGTTTTTGAGAGTGTGTCCGCCCACCCATGAAAAGTTTGCCAGCTAATATAGTAATAAGAGGAATTATTTTTTTTTAAATGCTATGTCATTTACATGAACACTTGAAACAGTTTAAAAATAGAAACCATTTTAATATCTGTCACATGTTAGCTTCGTAGTTGAATACAATGAGTTCAAAACCTTCTAAGAACTAAGAACTTTGATAATCGTGAAGCCATAATGACGCATCATAAGCTCGTCAAAAAAGTTTTTTAATCCTTTTCAATAAATTCATCTGCAGGTACTACAGACGTTACAGAAACATTTGCGCCAGAAATCACAATAGTTTCTGAAGAAGGTAATGAAACATTTGTGACAGAGATCGCAACAGTTTCTCCAGAAGTTACAGAAACATTTGAGCCAGAAATCACAACAGTTTCTCCAGAAGTTACAGAAACAGTTGAGTCAGAAATCACAACTGTTTCTCCAGAAGTTACAGAAACAGTTGAGCCAGAAATTACTACAATTTCTGAAAATATAACAGAAACAATTGTACCAGAAATTACTACAGAGGAAGAATTTACAACCACTGCTAAGACAAAAGAAACAACAGAGGAAGAATTTACAACCACTGCTAAGACCAAAGAAACAACAGAGGAAGAATTTACAACCACTGCTAAGACCCAAGAAACAACAAAGGAAGAATTTACAACCACTGCTAAGACCAAAGAAACAACAGAGGAAGAGTTTACAACCACTGCTAAGACCCAAGAAACAACAAAGGAAGAATTTACAACCACTGCTAAGACCAAAGAA
>JADKLZ010030214.1:0-14956 GCA_021533235.1 Biomphalaria straminea | reverse complement strand
CTATGCCCTTGCTGCCTTTAGGCACTAAGTACAGGTATGCCCTTGCTGCCTTTAGGCACTAAGTACAGCTAAGCTCTTGCTGCCTTTAGGCACTAAGTACCGATAAGCTCTTGCTGCCTTTAGGCACTCAGTACAGCTTAAGCTCGAGCTAAGTTTCCAACTGGAGCCTCTTTGGAAGGTAGCCAAACTCTTTAAGCCTCGAAGCCATAGAGCCTAACATTGTTGTACAGATACAGACTTTGATGCTGAAATGTCGAATATTTAGTGATATTGTATAAACGTACTTTAATGTTAAAATGTCGCGTATTTAGTGATCTGTTATACACACTTTGATGCTACAGTATCACGAATTTAGTTATCTGGCCTACAGAAATTCCATTTCCCTTCCTTCTTAAACGCTTGCTAAGTATTGATCTGTAATAGCGAGCCTCTGATAGATTTTAATATTTCACATCACAACTAGATTTAAACAAAAAGAAAACCTATACAAATCTAAGCTATGAAATGGTAGCGATTGATCAATGGCTAAATCTGACATTCTGTAGTGGATTACAGTCTAAGCAAAGTAAAACGACTATAAATGACGTAATGATCAAAAGCCCTCCGATGAAAAACAACTGGAGGCTTCCTCCTCGCGCTTTTCTCTCCTCTCAGATTCACGAGAAAACATATTGAGGGATACGATTCATAAACCTCCCTTGTCAATAGCTGAACCATTGTCAATAGAGGTATTTCAGCAACTTGTATTGATTAGATGAATCCCTCTACTCCCAGCACACAAACACACGTGCTTCCCCCTCCCCCGACCTCTGGGACGAGTTCAATTAGTGATCATTGTTTTCGCGTATCAAGGCGCCAGCAAATTGCTGCCATTCAAAGCAGGTAATGGAGCAGGCAATGTGGCGTGCAATGCTTAACTCGACGACACAAGTAGAAGGATGCAGGGTAGTAGGTAGAGCCACTCTTTCTATACCTACAGGTGACAGCTAGGTAATGGAACCCTAAAAGATGACCTACTTTGACGTTTTCGTGTGTACAGGTAGAAGATAATGACATCCATCACAACAGGAAGAGGAGCCATGCGAAAATGTACTAACAAGTCCGCAGCTTCATTCCTTTAGCTCTACTGGTATCAGGTGCAGAGGAATCGAATTCGATACCAAGACACTTGGTTATTGTGAACCATGTTATAAACTATAATTTAATGTATTTTGATTTACTGTCATATTAATCAAAATTCCTACCAATGCAGGGCAGAGAGCATTGATTTTGAAACATCATTCTACAATACTCGTAGTTATTGTAAACCATGTTATAAAACTATAATTCAATGTATTTGGTTTGCTGTTGCTCGATGCTAGGCTATATCTAGAATAGATAAATATCATTCAATTGAGTAGGTGCATGCTTAGAGCTATGTTAGATGTACATTTACTATATTAGATATAGTACCTATCTGTTGGCCTATATAACAGAATATTTTTTTTTCTATATAAAGCAAGTAGAGCATCTGTTACATAAAAGATTTAATCAGGGCTGAGTAAATGTCATATATATTTTTAAAGAAATCATCTCTATGGCATTTAAAGTACATCAATTATAGAAGAGAATTCCTCAATATGTCACATAGACTGAGTCTGGAAAAGAAAGGAGCTGTACGATGATACAACATAGACCAGCTAAATCACTGAATGGATTCTCTCTCAGAGGCAGCCACGAAGGCCAGTCAAATGGTCTGGCCCGGTGTTAAGCTCAAGGCGACATTAATTGCAGTATTTGGCTGGCATAAGCTACTCTTAGACCTTCGCCTATAATCAAGATCTTTCTCTGTACAGGCTCTGGGAGTTGTCTTAATAATGGGAACGAGGTTGTCCTTAACTCCTTCAGAGTCGCGTCACACAGTTGTGCCAAGCGTGATTGAGGTCCACTCGAAGAGACGGCCAGTGTCTGGACGTGCTAGCCACCAGATTCTGGGTCCCCCCATCCTCCCCGGTTCAGGTCATTACCCTCCCCTCTCTTCACACACAACTCATTATTCTCTTCCCCACAATTCTTGTCTTTCATTTGTCTGCCTTTACCTTGTTATTTGCTAACGCAATGCGCCTTGATGGTAAGAATAGAGAACCATTGGTTAAGGGTATTTAGTACGACGATTACATCAGTTAAAATGTAAAATCTTTTTAATTTCAAGCTTGGTTGTTATATACCTTTATGAAGAGAGTACAAGGAATTATAAATATATCAGCATTACTTTATTGAATATTTATGTGTTGTACAAAAGGTTGCATATTCTTTGATAAAAGTTTACTAAATTAATAGATATAAGAACATTTGCATTTTAGCTGTATATCGTATTTTCTTTCGTAGAGGTTGGAATCGTTAGAATTCACATTTAAGGTATCTGTGAGTCTTTGTCTAAAGTACTTTTAAAGCTGAGTTGGTAAGGTGTTAGATTTTAATGCATCGTGTCAATAATAGACTGACCTCTTGGACACATCCAGTGTCAATAATAGACTGACCTCTTGGACACATCCAGTGTTACACAAAAATATCAAGAGCTGTTTACGTCTTGCCCTTTTTCAACCTCCTCTCTTTCTCTCTCAAACACTCACACATACAAACTCACCCACTCTAATGCTCTCTCTTGTACATACTGCATTGGTGTATTGGACATGTCTTCGGCTCGTTGAGCCCTAAAGAGAGAAGCACACTACATGAGAAGTTTCCCTTTGATTCAACCAGTTGATGGATGGTCGCAGAACCCTGGCTGGAATTGCATTACAGGATTGTTAGGGTCTCAACAGGAGTTAAGCAGAAAGAGGTGAACGAAGGAGGGGGGGGGTGTCCTGATGGATGGAAAGACGATCAAACGAAGAAATGAATAATACATGTAAGATAGAAAGAATGGATGAAGCATTACAAGGATGTGCTCAATCGATACACTAATGACTCGAGCCAAGTACTCGGAAAGTGGAAAGAAAACACGAGATCTTTTTTTTAAATAGGGCAAAGTCGTTCTCTGTAAGGTATTTCGTTTCTCTTGAATTGTCACAGGACATTTCAATTAATTGAACTAATTAGCTGCGATTGATCAGTTACAGTTGAAAGACGAGTAATGATTGCCGCTCACGAGATAAAACGGGGGAAAAAAAGTGTTCAAATTTGATTGCATGGAAAGAGAGTTGAATCCACGAATTGAACGCTCAGTAGAGATAAGTATAAAATTATTAAAATCGATGTTTTGTTTATTCTATACTGTGAGCAACTACATTGAATACACCCGAACATGAAAACCCAAACGCCTGCAAAGTAATAGGTTTAACATAAAAATTTATCCAAAGTTGACTCCAAGACAGCCTATTGAAAATGCTCAAGGTGTACGTATGTATTTAGGTTAGTTTTCTGTCTGCTAGAATATCTTGTTGTAGGTGGCAATGGTTCAAACTATACAATTATTTGAACACTTACACCGTGAAAAAAATATTATTAAAAGTTTATTTCCAGACCAAAATCCTAGCTTTGTACAAAAGCTTATATACATGTCTGTCTGGCCTAAACTTGGTACACGTTGTTTCTCCGACACCCAATCTTCGATCAAGCTGAAATTTGTTCACAATATTTTCTTTTACCTGACAATACAAGAATCAATCAAAAAAATATTTACTAATTAATAAATTATTTATTAGTAATTAATTACTTTGATTGGTATCTCAAACAAGGGAAAGAAATAGTATTTGACTGAAGTGGTGGTATAAGCTGAATTGGTCCCCTTTATATTAGGCCGCCATCTCAGACTTAATGAACACAAACATGAGATAGAAACAATAGATAACTATAGAATCCTACAGCTTCATAGACTCTTTGCTAGATGAGTGGTTACCGCGTTTAAAAATAAAATATCTAACAGCGATCACACAGATACCTGTTCATTCTCTCCCTTTACACCTGGTCCAGAAGGGTGATCAAAACGCAGTGAGAACGCAAAAATCATGAATTGGGCTAAACAAAAGAATTGATAAAACATGAATTGGGCTAAACAAAAGAATTGATAAAACATGAATTGGGCTAAACAAAAGAATTGATAAAACATGAATTGGGCTAAACAAAAGAATTGATAAAAAATATTTCGAATCGGACAGATTTATTATTGTTAGTCCAGATCTATTATAAATTTAATTACATGACTGATCCAAACTAATTACACGTTGCATTGGGATGATGATTTAAATTTTTTTTTAAATTGTATTTGTTTGCCAAGGTATTTCTGACTTGAAGGCCTTCTTACAATCTTTTCAAATTGCTTTGGTGTAGATTTTATTGTCAAAGCGTTCAGTAAAAAAAAAATCAACATCTAGAGCGCTAAATCGTAACAAACTCAATTTTAAATTGTTTATTGCAATTGTATGTTGTGTTTTATAAAAACAAACAACGGAGATTAGGGTAAATTGAGTCGAAAAAGCTCTTTGTACAGCAGTATTCAGACCCTCGTATGGCTACGTGATAAATATTGGAATTATCAGTATTAGCACTGAATGTTCGGCTGCGTGCCAGCTATTCCAGCTATCGCTTGTGTCAGTCGCCTTGAAGTTCTTCTAGTAGAAAGATCTCGGTGAAGTCAATCAGTGATCCACTGTTGTAGAAGGCAAGCTCTCTTTTGTCAGTATTGCCCATGCAAAAGCCTTCCTCAAGTTTCACAATTCTGACGCCTGAAGTAAAGCTCTAAGAAATATTGCTTCTTTCATCATTTGACTGGAGCTAGGCTGTAGCTGTAGGCAACAAGAAATGTACACTTTGTGTCACCTTCACAAAAACACAGAAATATTGAGACACTACGAAGGAGCGGTGGCTGACGGGTAAATCGCTTGGCTACCGAACCGGGGTCCTGGGTTCGAAGAAGACTGGTGAGGACTGGGATTTTTAATTTCTGGATCTCGGGCGCCTCTGATTCCAACCTGACGTTTACTGAGAGGGTCACATTTTTATATATATTTTTTTATTTTAGTTTTTAAATGTATACGCTATAAAAATGTTAAAGCTATTTAAATTTTTTTCAGAGCTCAAACAGGCACAAAGAGAGAGAAAGATAGAGAGAAAGAGAGAGAGAGAGAGAGAGAGAGTTTGCGAGGAAAAAAGGCTTCTTTTCTCAACCAAGCGCTCTAGTGCAGGGGTTCTCAGCCTGTGGGTCGCGACCCCCTTAGGGGTCGATTAACGATTTGCCAGGGGTCGCCTAAGACCATCGAAAATATGGATTTTTATAGTCTATTCTCCTTTGCTGCATGTATGTGTGGGTGTGTGTGGGGGTGGGTCGCGGCAAAATGGGGGATTTTAAAAGGGTGGTCGCCGAGAACCGATTCTCTAGAGAGACAATAATATACAGTGAAAGACTACAATGAATGTGAAGTGTTGAAAGCACTAATGGCGTCACCATAGCCGATATTCTCTGTAACAAGCCGCTCGGAATTTCTTTTATTTCTTTAACAATCCATGAAAGACAACGTAAGAACCACTGTTTAAATGACTGCTTTGTTTTATTTTTTTGTTCAACCACATTTAGAGACACACTTGGATTTGACATTCTGAGGACGCTAATAGAACTCGTCTCAAAGTCATTCTAAAAATAACTTTCAAACTGCCAGTACAGTGTGAGTGTGATTCTGTGTGGGGGGCGATTGGGGGGAGGGGGCTATTCGGGGGGACATGAAAAAAAAAAAGGAAATCTCTCAAGTTTCGAAACCAGAGTGTCTGAGACAACATGGCTCCAGAGGGAGCTGAGCCATTAACATGATTACAGCACGGGCTTAACTTGGCTCTGGAGCCTAAATATCAGATCCTTGGAATTGTTAGGGCATCCAATGATAATAAAACCCTGAGAGAACCCCTGGTCACACCATTAAGGATTAATAGCTGTCGTCTGCCCGCTGCACAGGAAATGAACACGTTGGCGGGAAACAAACAGACAAATAAATAGATCTATATTTCAGACAGAAGTAGGACAGGCGTTTGGATAGAGACAACTCTTTGCACGCAAACAGAAAGCTTCGTGTAGGCTTATGGATGTCTTTAGATCTTTTTCTTTTATGAAGTGACATACATCCTTGAGGAATCATATAAACTTTACTATGCAAAGGAGACTTGTTCCATTCTTAAATTTTCTTTGGAAAGAGAAAAACTTTATTCGTGTTATTAAAAAAAATTCCATCACCCTGGCCACACTAGCAAAGATCTAATTGGATTTTGATCTTCAGATTTTCAAAGGCTCGTAGGAAGAGAGACTCGAACACATACAGTAATGTGGGGACCTCCACGACCAGCCAGCCACTGGAAGTGCAAAACAATCAATATGTGGTAGCAACATTTTGTATGCACTTCTGCACACGGGCTGTTCAAATCCTAAAACAAACTGACAGCTATTGAACATCAGATTTCATTATAGCCTTTATTTAAAGTTTTTTGTAAGCAACTATGTACATATACAAAAAAAAAAAAAATAAAACGTTTTAAAACAATATGTTAAACAAATATCGTCATTTTATCCTACAACAGTTACTGATACAAACAATAGTAGGCCTATCACTTAAGTCTTGCTTTATCTTTGTACTTGAAATTAATGACTTTTTAATGTTGGAGTCCAAACTGATCCACACAATCGATGATGCAAGTTGATGCTTCAATATCCGATTTCAGTACCGGACTTGAATAATAAACCTGCTTTACAAGGGAAGAGGATTCAAAGAGAGATTCACACATTGACTCTAGTTAAAATTTCATTAACAGTCGGTCTATAATGAAGCAAGAACTCAGCAACTCATAAAATCAACAACAAAACGAAGTCATACATGCAACTAGATCAAAATAATTCTGAAAGACAATTATGAAATTATAAAGGAACATGTTCGGTTCCAACATGATTTTGCCATTTGAAATAAAGAAATAGAAATGCATTGGCCGTTTTGACATCATGAAACGAATGGATTAAATTTTTGTTTAAATAGTATTAAATATTAATGCTTGATTTAAATACGTCTGTGTATAAATTTTTTTTTTTTGCATGCCAACTTCGATTTAAAAAAAAGCGAACTTAAAATTTGTACGCCTTTTAGACCTCTCCTCGATATTAATGAATATGTCATAAAGTACGAAATTCGACTTCTACACTCTACTAAATGCCTGATAATATACATATATAAGCAAAAAATTTGCAAGTCCACGTAAAAGCAACTCTTTTAAAAGCCTTTACTTCAAATAAAAATATTCTCAGATGCTTTTCGTTTTTATGGAATGATACTCGCATTCCGCGTAACTGAACTTTATTTAATTAGATGCATACCACTAAATGTCTTTGTTTTTGTAAACAACCAGTATTTTGACTTGTTTCGGGTTCTGGTTTTGTGTAAACCTGTGGATATATTGTGTTGTGGTCTAGAGAGAACATTCGAATATTTTGGGTATTGTTTAATTTTGACTAAACGATAATAAGTGTGGATATTGGAATATCGCTGTTATTGGTTTTTTTTTTTGGCTAACGGCTTTGCAATTAGTAAAATTAATTTTCCATTTCATATTTTACTATCTATAGGGCAGATGATGTAAAGGTCATCTGTGTCTGTGGCCCACGGTTAACGAGGGTCTCATATGGCCAGCACAACGACCAAGCGCCTTTACTTTTACCCAACTAATGTCAGGTACCCATTAAAGCTGGGTAAACTAAAGGGCGCCCAAAGATCCCGGAATTAAAAATTCCAGTCTTCACCAGGATTCGAACTAAGCGCTACTGCTCAGCCACCGAGCAAATAGAACAACATCAAATTGGAGTTTGTTATTGAGCAACACGGTAGAAACGTCTCTGTCTTAGCATAAACAAAGATATTGTTCATTAATTTATTTTAGTAAACATATATTTATGTAATTACACTTTTTAATATTGAACACTAGAAGTTTAATATCAAGTTGATGTTAATGGTTAAATAGGTTTAAACACCGACAACTTGGATCTGCAGTCTCTAAACCATTGTATGAACGGATCTGATTAAATCTTTTTATATTTAAATTACAGGTCTATGTCGTTGGAAGACTTTTTTTTTTACCCAGCCCTGGACCTAGTGATTGTGAGCTTATGACAATGCAGCATATAGACGTGGTAGACTTGATGGACAATAACAAACCAAATGAACTGGGTATAGTTGACACTTCTAGGTGAAGTGTGCATCATTGACAACAAGCAACCAGCAGGTCGACCAGAGGAAGGTTAGAGGCAAAAACAAAATGGGAAATTTAGATTTGTTAGATCTCTAAGTGTTCCACAATTGCGTTCAAGTGTACAGCCAACAATGTTGCACGTCTTTTTTCTGCCCCAACCATAGACATAGATAAATATAGACTGGCCAATAAGAGAGTTTTATGAAACAAAAGATCATGCAATATTTTAATGTTTCATAATTCGGAAATCCGAATTCAATAGATATACATGCTTTCAAGTTACATGAAGTTACTTCCTTTTTCCAGTCTATATTTATGTATGTCTATTGCCCCCAACACTCTTACTTTACACACACACAGAGTTAAAGGAATGAAAGTAAAAAGAAAGTAAAACATTTTTTAAGAATATTTAAAAAAAAATATTTATTATATTAATTGTAATGGTATCAATTAATTTGGAACATTTATGTATGTATGATATTAGTTAATTACCTAACAAAATTTAATCTGTGGGATTAGATATACTTTTACCAATTGTTTTTATTTAGCTTTTAGCGTTTTAAATATGCTCTATTCCTATCACTTCTCTAGACCAGTTGGGAAAGGCGGAGGGAAGATGGGGATATATTAGTGAATGTTTACACTTCACATGATCCTTTGTTTAAATACATAAAGAAAAAATTTTCACTCATGGCTCAAGACTCAAGGGTCCTTATGGGAACTATTTCAACTTATGCCCCCATATCTGTTAAGTACGATTTCTTTCCATTGTTCAAGATACCAAAAAAAAAAAAATTAGTTACCTAAAGTTAATTAACTAATTGATTAATTTTTTAAATTGATTCTTGTACTGTCAGGTTAACTAAAAAAAATTTCAAAATTTCAACTAAATCCGAAATTGGGCTCGAGAGAAATAACATGTGCAAACTTTTTACCTGGCAGACAGACAGACTGAATGACTTAATATAGGAAACAAAATATATTCATTTATATGTTTATTATGTTTCAGAAGCCATCTAATGGCCGGGGATTTTTGATACATGCTTGTACTCCGTGTTGTTTTATTTAAAACTAGGTTCCGTAAGATTCTGTATGGTTCCTAAGATTCCGTAAGGTTCCGTAAGATCCCGTAAGTTTCCGTAAGATTCCGTAAAGTTTCGTAAGGCTCCGTAAGGATGTCATTGCCGGAGGTGATAATGGAAATATGCAGTCCACTACCTATAAAAATGCTTTCATTGGTATTCGTCAATAACTTGGTTAGTCAACCCCTTGCCTTCAAGAGTGGCACAGATACTTGGCCCGGCGCTACTGTTTATCACCAACAGGGGCAAAGACGAGTAACTGGCGCCAAGATCAGTAAGCTAAGGACAGGAAGGTCTCGTTAGAGTTGCCTGGGTACCCACCTAGGAGAATGAAAATTCAAACCTCTGTTGCTTGGCAGCTATATCCAAACACGGGAAAGGCTTCGAGAGTCAACCCTGAGGGTACATCAGGAGCCGGCGACCCTTGCGCAGCTTGAAGAAAGCAGTGCTGTACCCTAGCAGAACATGTGAGGGAAGAACGGTTGCACTGACCTTATGTCATGGCAATCATAGTCGTTCGTGACTGAAGGATTTTATGTTATTATTTTTTAAAACAATTGTAGGCAACCAAATAGATCTAGTAACAAATAGACAGTCAAAACAACACACACACACACACATAGTATAGTGAGGACCTACTCATCTTATAAATGAAACAACCTCTACTAAAATGGCTGTTAAAAGATAAGTTTAAGTATAAAATAAAATTTTAAACACGTTTTTTTTTTTTTGGGGGGTTGGGGGGGGGGGGACATTATGATAATATTAAATTACGTGCCTGAAAATTTCAATTTGCATTTTAATATGTCCACTTTTTTTTTTTATTTTTATTTTGCTGCTGTGTGCTGTGGTTTATTGGATGCACTTTGAATATGAACTCATTACACTTTGCAGGACATCTCAGATAATGTGAAGAGTTCTTGTTGGAAGCAACATTCCTACTTAACAGCAAGTCATTCTATCATAATATCACTAGAAAGGCTGCCTTCAATATATTTCACTCGTCGGTTGTAAGCTAGATAACTGACTAAGTAAATTCAAAGAGAAAAGAAAGAATGAAAAGAATCAAAGAGAGAGAGAGAGGGGGGGTGACGTTCGTCTCATAAATCTGAACGTTAGAGCGAATATCTGTAACTCTATATTTTTATCTACAGAAGAGAAACATCTATCCTTGGATTGAACACAAAAAGAAATCGTTCAAAGTGTGCAGGAGGAATTAAATATTGATTTGTGAGCTAATCAATCGTATTAGTGAGATAACAAGGCACATGCCGGTTTACTGTTGTTTTCTTAGGTTTTTTTTTAGATTTATGTTTGATAGGAGAAGTTATTTCAGAGAGAAGGAGAGAGAGAGAGAGAGAAGAAGAAGAGAAAGGGGGAGTGGAGAGACAGAATGTAAAAAAAAAAAAGCTGGAAGATGTAAAATGGAATGTGATTGGTCTATAAAGGTCAAACATGAAGCCAGATGTCTGGTGATAAAAATTTCTAGAGACTTTAAGCTATGTTCAGGCAAGATGTTCTGTGAACAAAATGCAAAATGTAAAACTTTATTTTAAAGTTTATTGGTAAGGAAACTTAGGCCTATTTATAGAGACGTTTTAATGTACGATAATATATGCAAGCTAGTATAGCTAGAATAAAAAAATATTGACGACTTTATATAAACAGGCAAGCGCACTCAATGAAGTTATGAACGGCACATGGTACTATGTGGCTAGGACAACCACAAAATGCATGTATATTCCCTAGGAAAAGGGGGTCAGTGAAATAAGAAATCTACTTTAAACTGAGACCTAGGACGTCACATCCAAAGACTAGCGGCGATACGATTTGTTATACTCACTTCTAAATGCGGATAAACATCTATTATATGCATTAAATCATGATACGACTGATATCGTGACTACGTTTGATACTATGTCCTCATCGAAACAAATCAAAACATATGCCAAGCTAATCTTTCTATCTCACGTAGCTCCGTTTCTCTTCTGTTTCTCCTTTGTTTCTTTTATGTTTATATCTCCACGACCTGATTGTCCAATCGTGTGGCCAAAGGCTTATGGTCACAACTCAATTTGCGTGACTGTTTAGGAGAAAACTTTGGGGGTAGTAGGATTTCACACAGGACCTGATTCAAAGGAAAGTGTGTGTGTGTGTGTGTGGTTGGGTGTGTGTGTGTGGTTGGGTGTGGGTCAGTGGAACTGGTGTGTGTCTCGTGCGAGTCGGTGAATGTGTGAAAGTTGGAGTGAGTGAGTGACATATGTCTAAACACTAGGCTGTGTCAGGCGTCTGAATTGATCCTCTGGTTGTCACCGCGTTGATCAATAGACAATTAACTACGTGTATTCAAAAAACAATTAAATCTTCTTTTATCTTCTCTCAGATACAGAGAGAGAGAGAGAGAGAGAGAGAGAGAGAGGAGAATTGTGTGTATTTGTCGTGTGTGTTAAAGAGTGTAGAGTTATTTAAATAATATTGAGAGAGGGAGAGAGAGAGAGAGAGAGAGAGGGGGGAGAATTGTGTGTATTTGTCGTGTGTGTTAAAGAGTGTAGAGTTATTTAAATAATATTGAGAGAGAGAGAGAGAGAGAGGGAGAAAGAGAAAGAGGAGATCTTGTATGTTTGTCTTCAAAATGCTAGCAGAGAGTATGTGTGTATGTATTTCCGGGAAAGAGAGAGCGAGGATGTGTTAAGATGCACTTTGCATTGAATCAATGTCACGTAGACACTTTATTTCAAAATCTTAATTAAAGATTCGAGAAAGAAAAAACTACACAGAAAAATAAAATAAAAATAAAAACAAGTCTGACAATTAAGATGTGTTTGATAGGACAAGGGAGATAATACGATCTTAACTTTGCAAACACTTGACCGAGGATGTGTACAAAAAATCACTTTAAAACAAAAGATATTATCGAAATATTTGCAAAGAATAGTTGAAGTTAAATTCTGCACACATGTACTAAGCTATTTCACTTGAAGTAATCAACAACAAGCCAGGAAGGTCGGAACACACAGACCAACATTCTACTTTATTTATTAAATTATTAAACATTCAAAAGAAATGATAGCATTCTGTTCAGACATAATTAAATGAAAAATACAAACTGTTTGACCAATTTTGTATAAACTAAACTTTAATTTTCGTGAGATAATGTCGGAGACCGAATGGTGTGTGCACTTGTGTTTGTGTTAAATGCTAATATGTGACATATATATATATATATATATATATATATATATGTATGTTTAAATTATAGTGTGTGTTGAAAATATGGTCTTAAATATATGACGATAATTGAAATTCTGTGCATCAAAGCGCGTGCTAATTTACCAACAAAGGGCATCACGTGCTTTGAACTTATCAACAATATCTTGTAGGCATACAATTATGGAAAGTATTTTATAAGCATAAAAGTATAAAAGAAAAGTATTTTGTAAGAGTAAAATTATTTTTTTTAAAGTATTTTACAAGCATAAAATACCAACAAGTATCTTGCAAGTATAATATTATAGAGAATATCTTATAAGGAAAACATTTTACCCAGGCCACTTATAGACAATACCAAAGTTGATAATGTGTTGAAGATGCAAGGGAAAATATTGCGCCTGCCGGCCACTTCATGTTTTCTCTGATGACCACTGGAGTGACGCCCATGTTTCTATTTTCATCCCGAGTGCAGCCTCGGGGTAAGGAGACATGGCCGCTGAAGACAAGAAGTGAAATTCAAAGTCAGAAGGCAACGTACAGACGTGGCAGGAACTTCGCTAACAGGCAGGAACTGTGGAAACAGGTACAAGTGTCAGGAACTGTCGTAACAGGCTGAGGCGACAGGAACTGTGGAAAACGGTACAAGTGGCAGGAACTTCGGTACAACAGGCAGGAACTGTGGCAACAGACAGCGACTGTGGCAAAAGGTACACGTGCCAGGAACTATCGTAACAGGCATACTTGGCAGGGTTTTGGCGACAGGCACAAAAGGTAGGGCCCAGAACTGTGATTAAATGTGAGGTGACAGTTGACTAATAGCATGACACCCTCATTTATGATGTGTAATTAAGAAGAAATTACGAAGAAATTAGTAGAGTTAACATAATTTTAGCAAGGAACATAATGGTTATACTCATGAGTTTTGTTTGTTGTGGGGTTTGTGTGCGATTTGGGATTAGCTAAATAAATTCTGATGCAATCATGGGTAAGAACCTCGAGATTATTATTATTGTAGCTTTTATATAGCGCTACTTTCATGCTTAGAGCATGCTCAGAGCGCTTTGGTCCAATCTCATTTGTGGACCAGAGGGGGGAGGGGGTATCTAGGAGTTAGTTTTCCGTGCTGCCTTTAGGCTCTCAGTAAAAATACAACTCTGCGCGAGTCGGGTGTCGAACCTCGTGCCCCCTTCTAGGTAGCCAAGCCAAGCCAAGTTTAAGCGCACTTAGCCTCTCGACCACGCTTCCCTATAAATAGATCTGTTGTGCTGATGACAATGAGTTTTAATGTAGGACAGGCAGTAGTTCTGACGTCGTGACGAGGACTGTATTTAAAGTATTCAAGATATTATTATTATTGGTGTTTCTACATGCATCTACGAGGAAGCCACAAGCCATACATGTCATACATAAAAGCTATATATATTATTGTTTATACAAGAAATGCGTTAAAGTTCTGTAATAACTCCTGTAACTTAGTTAAGTTGGACTAGCTGTCTGGAGCTACAAACTAACAACCGTTTAAGACAGACTAAGTGTTATCACTCATTTACAACTATAATTTTATGTATCTATAATTACTCTCTCATTACGGTTACTAAAGATAGAGACAGGGCCGGTCTTAGGCCACTGCAGCCTATGCGGTCGCAGTGGGCCCCGCGCTTTCATAGGCCCCGCGCTAAGTCTATGTGTAATTGCTTATTTGTAAAATAAATATGAAATAAATCCTGCAAATCTTCTGAATTTATTAAAATCTCCTGAAAACTCATAAAAATATCCTGAAAAATAGACATTTGTGTGTGTCATTCATTGCGGAAAACGCCAATCCTACACGAGATAAAAGAAAAAAAAGGCATTATCAGCTTTCATGTAATAAAATGTAATAATCTGGCGAATTTTCAGATTATTCGGAAGTTCCAAAACTTTATTTACTTTTATATTCCTTGGCATATAATCTGTCATAGGTTACAAGGTTCATACAGTATAGTTTATTTTATCGCAATTTGGTACTTAGTAAAAAATTAATAGAATTCAAAGTGGAATTTTTTTCTAATACATATTCTTAATTTTCGCTTATTATCCTTATTCCCACCCAGACTAGGCCCCGCGCAATCAGTTTCGCATTGGGCCCCGCAATTGCTAGGACCGGCCCTGGATAGAGACGTCTCGGTTTTAAAGAGTGGCCGGCCTTTTAATTATCTGTAGAGATAATGAATAATGAACACTTTTTAATGATCAATTCTTGTAAGCTCGATTGATTATAATTCTATCCTCTAAGGACTTCTTGTTGCTTTTATAGTTCTGTAACTATTTTGCTTCATAATTTTAAGTTATTAGGCGATGTTTTACGTTAGTTTGTCTCACTGGTTGGAAGTAGCCCTGTAGTCTGGTAAAAGAATATGACGGAGAAGTAGCCCTGTAGTCTGGTAAAAGAATATGGCGGAGAAGTAGCCCTGTAGTATGGTAAAAGA
>JADKLZ010030210.1:0-23029 GCA_021533235.1 Biomphalaria straminea | reverse complement strand
CATTATAAATGAAACAGAGCAGTCTATAGAAATGAGATGTACCTGGGGGGTCGGGGCGCCATTATAAATGAAACAGAGCATGGCAGTTTGTAGAAATGAGATCTACCTCACTGAATGTATTCACGAAGTCAACACTGTGTGATGCATCAAAGAAAGATAAACTAGTGTAACTCTAGTCAAGAAAGTTCCTACCATCTGTCATGGAAGTTATTACCAACTTTTTCAATGACCCAATCAATACAGACGATAAAAAATAACAACTGATGAACGCACAAGACATAGTATCAACAATAGCTCCCTGCATTCCTCCACCCCCCCCCCCCAAAAAAAAAAAAAAAAAAAAAAAATACTTTTTTTTTCTCCCTTCCTCTGTTCAACTAGTTTAACTCTCTGAATAAGACCAGAATCAGACTTAAGGAAAACCGGATGTGGAAGCAACAGGCGCTCTGTGACCTGGAGTGACCGGGTTCACGTTTGTGTTGTGTTGTTTTGTTTTGCTAAATAGAACCCAGATGACGTCACCTCGTGTGTATTGATCCTTGGTTTGACTTCTTCGGAAGTCATAGATAAATTGTAATAGTGAAAACTAAAAGAGAGAGAAGAGAGAGTGAGAGAGATAAAAGAGGGACGGATAAGAGACTCCGTGGAAGAGATTGAGAGACTCAGATAAGAGTGAGAAGGAAACACAAAGAGAGAGAGAGAGAGAGAGAGGGATATTTAAAAAAATAGGTGATAAAGGAGAAAAAAAGCAACCAGACAATTCGTACTGACTACTACATGGGAGAGAGGGAAAGAAAGCGAGACTCAATGAGTGATAAATAAAGACACATGTCTGGACAGAGAGACCCAGCTAGAAAAAGACTGCAATTAATAGAGTACTTCCCGAGAATCAGATGGGAAGTTAGCTTCGCTTATAACACATGGCCATGAACTACAAATCTTTGTATTGAATACGATTTTATACGATGAATATTAGAGTGGATTAGCTGGTGATCTACCAACGTAGTACAGAAATTAAACATATCAGAGTGGATTAGCTGACGATCTACCAACGTAGTACATTCTTATTCCCTGGGGGTTCCACTCTTAGGCCCGCCTAGCTCTGTTGTTGGTATCTTTGCTTTAGAGAAGAAAAAAAAACCGTCTCTACTAATAATAGGATGAAACTATGCTGGAGCAAAGTTAAAAACAAAAGGAGGTTTGGGCCACGAACCCTTCGTCAGAGACAAACCAAGACAAACAAATTGAGGTGAAACTTAAAATCCAAGGCCCCTAGGTTTTCAGTTTTGAAGAATGTTGCCCAAGTGGCAGCGCCGCGTTGTCTATTGCTACGGTAATCAGGTCACGAGGTCACTACCGGCTTAAAGGTGTCGGTAGTATCATGTAATAGTTCGTGATAGATCTAGTCAATCTCTAGATCTACATCTATATTATGTAATAATAAATATTAAAAGGCTATGATTAAAAAATTAAGAGAATGAATTCCTCTATTTTTTTAATTTGTTTTTTTTTTGCTTGTTTGTGAGTCTAAACTCCTGATCTATATTATGTAAGGGCGCGCGCGCATGTGAGGTCACGTCAGTACGTCATCATACGTGCGGATAGACAGTTGCCAAATAATTGACCTGGAAACCTAGGGGCCTTGGATGCAAAGTTTCACCCAAATTGAACTCTAAGGCAGCATGGAGCATTAATGTAGCTGTCAAATATTGTTGTGAAATTACGAAAAGGTAAAATTTACGTTGAGAAGATAAGCTTATTTGCATCTATCTAATTCAGTTGTTTACTCCTGAACGCTAAATCCTTATATATTTTCCAGTACTTTTGATAAATTTGACATTCCCTTTTCTTTAAAAAAGAACGAAATTTAGCAAGACCATTTTTGTTTCCCATAATTCAGTCTGCCTTTCTTATATGCGTCATTTTGTCCGGTAAAACAAGTTGAATTCAAAGCAGAGATCTTTTCTTTCGAACTCAAAGCTGTGTACTGTAGCCATGAGGTCAATAATCTCCCCTGATCTTCCACCTCAAAATGTTCAAAGCGGTCTCTCTGTGTCATCACGCCATTAATAAAGTCTGGCGTCTAATTTAAATTGGCCAGGTTTGTTTTGAACTAGAGAAAATCAGGCAAGAAAACTTAGAATAGGGAAACATCTTTCCTTCTTTCTACGTGTAGTCTATCATTGGTATAAAATCCTATACATTTGTAAGAACAGCGTGCTCATTGGAATCTTCATAAATCTCATTGATTCCTTCTAATGACCACTTTATTATGTTTCATACAAAAATGTTTATATTTACAATTTTACATTTAAATAAAGAGGATTCTCGTTACCTCAGAGTGCGGTACTGCTTGAAACCTCCCACATGATCAGAAAGTTAATCAGTGCAGTTTAATGGAACAACAATGGATTGGGTTTCCCCCTTACCCATTGGATCCTGGCAGCGCCAGAGAGACAGTTGTAATATTCAATTTTATGTTAGTAATAATATCATCTGTATACATTATCATTATCATCATCATTTTCCCCCTGACTTTCATATTCCCTTTTACTTCCCTTTATAGGTTGCAGCTCTAAATTGAAACAAACAATATTATA
Source organism: Biomphalaria straminea (assembly GCA_021533235.1). Classification (NCBI taxonomy): domain Eukaryota; kingdom Metazoa; phylum Mollusca; class Gastropoda; family Planorbidae; genus Biomphalaria; species Biomphalaria straminea. The sequence continues at coordinate 20,429 of JADKLZ010030210.1, read as the reverse complement.
ACTATACAACAGTCTCTATTCATGAGTACCTCACTAGCAGAGTGGCTAGCACGTAGGCACGAGGAGGCTAAGGGTTCGAATTCGCGTCATTTCCCCCCCCTTTTTTTTTAAAATGCTTTTAAAGACTAATGACTGTAAAATCCAGCAAGATATTCCTTTTTTCTCTCTCTCCCCCCCACCTATCATTTTCCCAACTGGTCCAGACACATGATAGGATCCTTGCGTATTGAGAAAGCTACAAGCATGAAATTGCGCTAAACAAAAACATTTGGTAAAAATATTTGTAATCGCACAGTTTTATTGTTCTTGGTCTAGATGTATTACCAATGTAATTACACGAATGATCCAAACTAACAAATACAATTACACTTCGTATTTTTTAAAAGTATTTTTTATGCCTTTCTTCTTTTTAAACTGTTTCAGGGCTATCACAAGTAGAAAAAAAAGGATAACCAGAAGGACACAAGTTCAGAGAAGATTACAAAAAAAAAAAAAGAAATTCGGATCTAGGGGGTTCCAGGCTTAAATTTCGATCCACTCTGTTGAGCAAATATGTAGACAAGTCTTTATTGGATGTATGTGTGTGCCCCTCGGATGAATACAGCCTCACACGTCTTTGTCATTCGTTTTACGTCTTTGAAAAAAAAAGTCTGCTGAGTATGAGACATTCTATTTCTAAATGGCATTACTACTGTATTCTGCAAAGATCTGTTTCGTTTTAACATGTTATTCTTGAGTTTTTTTCACTCACTTCACGTATTGATTCTTTAACAAATCTGCTGACTTTTCTTTTCTTTACAAAAATACTTGTTTTTTTTTCTTTTACAAGTTCAAATGATATTCAAATTAAGATAAAATGTGTACTATTTTTAAAAAGTATAATGTCTTTCATTTGATTTAAAATGAGACTATGAACTAAATAGAAAATAAACTTGTGTATCTGAAACACGCCTTCCTACGGGTAGGTTACCATCCCGAAAAGACAATGGCTAAAAAAAAAGATACAAAAAGCAGCACTACAGTACAGTTCTATTGTAGAGTTTTGGGATAATCTAATTTCAAAACAATGCCGATCACGATAAATTGACGTTCACTACTGCCATCTAAATTAAAAGGAACTGAACTACAATTTTATTTTGAAAAATATCTTAATTCGTGGCTGTTCACGGTCGTATCAAATTGTTTTTATCACCGCTACTTAGTTAGTCGTTTATAAATACTTGTTTAAAGCAATCGATTGAAAGTCTAATGTTTTCTGCATATTGAACCTACTTTCTGCTATCTTATCTTATCTTATATAATACAGACGTTACTTCAAAAAAAGAAGATGATTACGTCCTACGCATCATGCATTCAGTCATGCATATTAAACAATGATTTAAATTCTGCCAAGTCACTGGTTTTCCTGGCTATCTCAGGCAACCCATTTCATGCTCTAATGGCACTAGGGAAGAAAGAGCATTTGTACAGATTTGTCCTTGCATATGGGACGAGGAATGTGCCTTTATCTTTGTGTCTTTCTGAGTATATTATTAAGTTTTGTTTTTGTATTTGTACTATAAACAGAAGTACTTAGACATTTTGATTCCAAAGTGCTAAAAAGTGCACACAAATTATCCTAAACCTTTTAAAAAACAACTAGCTCATCAACATTGATTTAGACACCGGATACACCAAAAATCTATTTATAGTTTTGTTGGCACGCATGAAAATCTCCACTCCACTCCTGATGATACACGTGGTTAAACACATACACACATACACGTACACACACTCCAGATAATTTAAGACGATGTATTCCAAGCTTTTGACAAGATGTACACATGCATATATAGCAGTAATTTGAAAATACAGAACAGTTGTAAGTGTTAGCCAGCTAATGAAATCAGCCCCTTTAATTTATGTCTCTCTTCGGAATCAGTTTCTGTCATTTGCTTCCCTTTTTCCTCCAGAAGCCTCATGGGGGCTCACAACCAATGTGAGGGTCAACAAGTTCTTTGCAGACCCCGGCACCACCCACCTCACGTTGGTTCCAGTGTCTACCTCCACACACACACACACACACACACACACACACACGCACGCACATGGTTGAATTGTGTAGCAACCGATGTAGACACTGTGTATTGGAGAAAGTGAGTGAGTGAGAGAGGGGGGGGGTGAAATAAATAGAAAGAGAGACATATAGAGAGAGAACTAAAAGAAGAAGGAAAGAATAATGTGTGATTTGGAAAAAGAGGAAGAGTGAGTGAAAGAGAGAGAGAGAGAGAGAAAGAGAGAAAGATAAACCGATACAAGGGAAGAACATAAAAGAGAAAGAATGAAAGTGTGGAATATCTTTACAAAGTGTCTGATCAAACACGAACTATGATCTAGAACAGGGGTTCTCAACCAGTGGGTCACGACCCCCTTGGGAGTTGATTCACGATTTTCCAGGGGTTGCCTAAGACCATCCGAAATATGGATCGTTTTTGTCTACTCTTCTATTGCCGAATGTGAGTGCTGGGAAGGGGGGCGCGGCAGAGTGGGGGATCGTAAAAATCTGTCGCCGAGCTTAAAAGGTTGAGAACCACTGATCTAGAACCTTTCTTTTATTGGGGAAATTTCGGTCCAACATCAAACCAAAAACTAGTATCTTGTAACAACTTCCAAAGTTTGTTGGCCATAGTAGTTACAAAAATAAATTAATAAATAAATAATATTATAAGGTTCTATTTGTGTCTTCAGTTTCTTCTACTTACTCTTTCGTTCTAGTCAAAACCACAAGTGCAAATCTGAGAAGTACAGTAAAAAATTTATAGAATTTATTACAAGCCGAAATTTTGCAAAAAGTAGTGTGGCTGGTTGGCAACGTTGTTAAAGCGCCGTTCTAATAACGAAAATGTTGTGAGTTCGATCCCCATACCGGCCTAATTTTGTTTTCCTTTTTTTATGTTTTCAATCCTATGAAACTGAAACTTGAAAATACTCGGCTAAGACATTTTATTAATGTTTCAGAAAGATCATTGCATTAATTACTGAATGTAGAAAAATTACTGTTAGATCTCAATGTCTTATATATGATACCATCACCTTTAAAAGTAAGAATTGATTTTATGTGTTCTTGTTTACTATATTTGATTTGTTTGTGTATTGACAAATGTTACAATGCAGACATTGATCATGTTCCATCTAAATCATACTCTGTGTAGGCATTGAAAATGTGGAATAAGGTCTAGTTTATTCTTCTAGTTTAAAATCAACAATAAATATGCTATAAAACTGGGGGACTCAACCAAACCAAAACAACATTCTGGTCTAGAAATGTTTATGTTCTAATTCGACTTCTAAACTCCAGACTCTGGTAAAACATCATGTAGTTCCTCTTGAAACTTTTATCAGTGCTAATTTTATCAAATAAATTCTTCCTATTAAACTAAATGCTGAGCTGAAACCACCTGTTTTAAACCCGGAATTTGTTTTTAAACTTTTTAACTATGCAGACTTATACGTACCGTAGGACACTACATTTGCCCATCAACCAAATGAATATTCTACTACAATAATTCTCACACTACCATACAGCGTAATAAATAGTATGTTTCTTATACCAAATAATGAAACAAACACACACACACACAAATCACATTGTCTAATTCTACTCAATATTTAGACGTTTAGATTTTTCAAAGAATGCCAGTTGTATTACTTCCAATTAAAATTTCAGAAAAATCTGGTTATGCTTTGGTGTGTGTTTCTATTTAAAACTAAACCTTAAACAATATAAAAATAGCCTAGAATAACAAGAAAAGTGTAGTCCAAATTAGCATAAAAGTAAAAATAAAGTCACATGGACCAAACATGAACCAGAGAGACCAATTGGAAAACTGGGGTTTGGGGGGTGGGGTATCAAGCTAAACAAATGTCCAAATTGCTCCAGTCCAGAAAAAAAAAAGACCAGCTTCCATTACTATCGATTAAAAAGTAGACTCTAGAGTAACCGCGGAGATGTATTGGAACTTTCCAATTTTTTACCCATTACAAATCAAGAAATGATTCCCGTCTTAAGGGAGACGATGGATGAAATGCCTTCAGAGGATGGTACTCGTTAGCCAATTTCTTTTTTTTTTATTTTTGACTCAGAACAGGTCACGTGGTTCCTACAGATAGTCTAACTATTACTATGGTAACTGTGGAGATTTTCCCCCTCCCTTTTTCCCCTTTAAAGTACATACCATGATGGCATTTTTTTAAAACTTTCTCGGTGAGCTAGTATACGAGTACTTGCTAAACATATGGTGGTCACATCTACTTTTCTATTTGCCCTACATTCAATTACGTTTATCTTAAAGTTAAATGCTAATTCCAACGAATATTTTTTCTAATATAATGTGCCAATTCAAACTTTTATTCGTGCATTGTCATAGAGTCATAGATTTAGAATAGTTAACACAAGTACAACTTGATCAGAGAATGAAAAGAAGGGATAAAAAGCGTGTCCAAATGTAACAAGGGGATTACATCCATACATACATCCACATCCCTCTTTAACTTGCATTTCTTTCCCCTTATTTCGATATCAAACAAAATAATTAAACACCAACAATTAATTTACTAGCTGGTTATTTATTTATTTTTATTAGTTTCATGTCCTGTCAATCTCAGTGAATCATTGTGCACATTTTCGACTTAATCCGAGAGTGGTAAATGGGAGAACAAACGTGTTTAACTCTTTCTCTCCGTAATTATTTACCAGATTCTGTTGGAATCAACGTTGGTATCGTCAGTTTGGAGAGAAAGAGTTAAATTTTTTACCAGTCAGACAAATAGGCAGAGTGAGTTGATGTAAGCTTTGTAAAAAAAAAACATAACGATTTGAATAATCTTTTGAAAGTTGTAACAAAATTATTTTCTTAATAACAGCAACTAAGCTAGCCTAGGGACGACCGCGAATATTTTTTTTTTTTAATTTTGGGGAGGGAAGGGGCCAATCATGAAAAAGAGAAGTTTAATTTTTATGTACTGAGGACAAGATCAAATTAGTTCAATAGATGTATATATTAATTTATAAAGAGTGTTCACAAAATGGCTGAAAGAGTCTATGCAGAGCGACAGTTACCATGTACACTACGCACAAACTTTAAGCCTTAGCTACAGTGGTTCTCAACATGCCCGAGTGAGGTACAATACAATTGTTGCTTTTTTATTGCGCAATTTTCAGACTCAGTTGGCTATCGAGTAAAGTGGAGAGGGAGGTGGTATTGGGACAAAAAATTTACTTGCTTCCTTTAAGCACTAAGTACAGCTATGCTCTTGCTGCCTTTAGGCACTAAGTACAGCTAAGCTCTTGCTGCCTTTAGGCACTAAGTACAGATAAGCTCTTGCTGCCTTTAGGCACTAAGTACAGATAAGCTCTTGCTGCCTTTAGGCACTCAGTACAGCTTAAGCTCGAGCTAAGTTTCCAACTGGAGCCTCTTTGGAAGGTAGCCAAACTCTTTAAGCCTCGAAGCCGTAGATCATAACATTGTTGTACATATACAGACTTTGATGCTGAAATGTCGGGTATTTCGTGATATTGTATAAACGTACTTTAATGTTAAAATGTCGCGTATTTAGTGATCTGTTATACACACTTTGATGCTACAGTATCACGAATTTAGTTATCTGGTCTACAGAAATTCCATTTCCCTTCCTTGTTAAACGCTTGCTAAGTATTGATCTGTAATAGCGAGCCTCTGACAGATTTTAATATTTCACATCACAACTAGATTTATACAAAAAGAAAACCTATACAAATCTAAGCTATGAAATGGTAGCGATTGATCAATGGCTTAATCTGACATTCTGTAGTGGATTACAATCTAACCAAAGTAAAACGACTATAAATGACGTAATGATCAAAAGCAGCCCTCCGATGAAAAACAACTGGAGGATTCCTCCTCGCCCTTTTCTCTCCTCTCAGATTCACGAGAAAACATATTGAGGGATACGATTCATAAACCTCCCTTGTCAATAGCTGAACCATTGTCAATAGAGGTATTTCAGCAACTTGTATTGATTAGATGAATCCCTCTACTCCCAGCACACAAACACACGTGCTTCCCCCTCCCCCGACCTCTGGGACGAGTTCAATTAGTGATCATTGTTTTCGCGTATCAAGGCGCCAGCAAATTGCTGCCATTCAAAGCAGGTAATGGAGCGGGCAATGTGGCGTGCAGTGCTTAACTCGACGACACATGTAGAAGGATGCAGGGTAGTAGATAGAGCCACTCTTTCTAAACCTACAGGTGACAGCTAGGTAATGGAACCCTAAAAGATGACCTACTTTGACGTTTTCGTGTGTACAGGTAGAAGATAATGACATCCATCACAACAGGAAGAGGAGCCATGCGAAAATGTACTAACAAGTCCGCAGCTTCATTCCTTTAGCTCTACTGGTATCAGGTGCAGAGTAATCGAATTCGATACCAAGACACTTGGTTATTGTGAACCATGTTATAAAACTATAATTTAATGTATTTTGGTTTACTGTCATATTAATCAAGGTCCCTACCAATGCAGGGCAGAGGGCATTGATTTTGAAACATCATTCTACAATACTCTTGGTTATTGTAAATCGTGTTATGAAACTATAATTCAATGTATTTGGTTTGCTGTTGCTCGATGCTAGGCTATATCTAGATAAACATTATTCATTTGAGTGGGTGTATGCTTAGAGCTATGTTAGATGTACATTCACTATATTAGATATAGTACATATCTGTTGGCCTATATAACAGAATCTTTTTTTTTTCTATATAAAGCAAGTAGAGCATCTGTTACATAAAAGATTTAATCAGGGCTGAGTAAATGTCATAAATATTTTTAAAGAAAGCATCTCTATGGCATTTAAAGTACATCAATTATAGAAGAGAATTCCTCAATATGTCACATAGACTGAGTCTGGAAAGGAGCTGTACGAAGATACAACATAGACCGGCTAAATCACTGAATGGATTCTCTCTCAGAGGCAGCCACGAAGGCCAGTCAAATGGTCTGGCCCGGTGTTAAGCTCAAGGCGACATTAATTGCAGTATTTGGCTGGCATAAGCTACTCTTAGACCTTCGCCTATAATCAAGATCTTTCTGTACAGGCTCTGGGAGTTGTCTTAATAATGGGAACGAGGTTGTCCTTAACTCCTTCAGAGTCGCGTCACACAGTTGTGCCAAGCGTGATTGAGGTCCACTCGAAGAGACGGCCAGTGTCTGGACGTGCTAGCCACCAGATTCTGAGTCCCCCCATCCTCCCCGGTTCAGGTCATTACCCTCCCCTCTCTTCACACACAACTCATTATTCTCTTCCCCACAATTCTTGTCTTTCATTTGTCTGCCTTTACCTTGTTATTTGCTAACGCAATGCGCCTTGATGGTAAGAATAGAGAACCATTGGTTAAGGGTATTTAGTACGACGATTACATCAGTTAAAATGTAAAATCTTTTTAATTTCAAGCTTGGTTGTTATATACCTTTATGAAGAGAGTACAAGGAATTATAAATATATCAGCATTACTTTATTGAATATTTATGTGTTGTACAAAAAGTTGCATATTCTTTGATAAAAGTTTACTAAATTAATAGATATAAGAACATTTGCATTTTAGCTGTATATCGTATTTTCTTTCGTAGAGGTTGGAATCGTTAGAATTCACATTTAAGGTATCTGTGAGTCTTTGTCTAAAGTACTTTTAAAGCTGAGTTGGTAAGATGTTAGATGTTAATGCATCGTGTCAATAATAGACTGACCTCTTGGACACATCCAGTGTCAATAATAGACTGACCTCTTGGACACATCAAGAGCTGTTTACGTCTTGCCCTTTTTCAACCTCCTCTCTTTCTCTCTCAAACACTCACACATACAAACTCATCCACTCTAATGCTCTCTCTTGTATATACTGCATTGGTGTATTGGACATGTCTTCGGCTCGTTGAGCCCTAAAGAGAGAAGCACACTACATGAGAAGTTTCCCTTTGATTCAACCAGTTGATGGATGGTCGCAGAACCCTGGCTGGAATTGCATTACAGGATTGTTAGGGTCTCAACAGGAGTTAAGCAGAAAGAAGTGAACGAAGGAGGGGGGGTGTCCTGATGGATGGAAAGACGATCAAACCAAGAAATGAATAATACATGTAAGATAGAAAGAATGGATGAAGCATTACAAGGATGTGCTCAATCGATACACTAATGACTCGAGCCAAGTACTCGGAAAGTGGAAAGAAAACACGAGATCTTTTTTTTTAAATAGGGCAAAGTCGTTCTCTGTAAGGTATTTCTTTTCTCTTGAATTGTCACAGGACATTTCAATTAATTGAACTAATTAGCTGCGATTGATCAGTTACAGTTGAAAGACGAGTAATGATTGCCGCTCACGAGATAAAACGGGGGAAAAAAAGTGTTCAAATTTGATTGCATGGAAAGAGAGTTGAATCCACGAATTGAACGCTCAGTAGAGATAAGTATAAAATTATTAAAATCGATGTTTTGTTTATTCTATACTGTGAGCAACTACATTGAATACACCCGAACATGAAAACCCAAACGCCTGCAAAGTAATAGGTTTAACATAAAAATTTATCCAAAGTTGACTCCAAGACAGCCTATTGAAAATGCTCAAGGTGTACGTATGTATTTAGGTTAGTTTTCTGTCTGCTAGAATATCTTGTTGTAGGTGGCAATGGTTCAAACTATACAATTATTTGAACACTTACACCGTGAAAAAAATATTATTAAAAGTTTATTTCCAGACCAAAATCCTAGCTTTGTACAAAAGCTTATATACATGTCTGTCTGGCCTAAACTTGGTACACGTTGTTTCTCCGACACCCAATCTTCGATCAAGCTGAAATTTGTTCACAATATTTTCTTTTACCTGACAATACAAGAATCAATCAAAAAAATATTTACTAATTAATAAATTATTTATTAGTAATTAATTACTTTGATTGGTATCTCAAACAAGGGAAAGAAATAGTATTTGACTGAAGTGGTGGTATAAGCTGAATTGGTCCCCTTTATATTAGGCCGCCATCTCAGACTTAATGAACACAAACATGAGATAGAAACAATAGATAACTATAGAATCCTACAGCTTCATAGACTCTTTGCTAGCTGAGTGGTTACCGCGTTTAAAAATAAAATATCTAACAGCGATCACACAGATACCTGTTCATTCTCTCCCTTTACACCTGGTCCAGACAGGTGATCAAAACGCAGTGAGAACGCAAAAATCATGAATTGGGCTAAACAAAAGAATTGATAAAACATGAATTGGGCTAAACAAAAGAATTGATAAAACATGAATTGGGCTAAACAAAAGAATTGATAAAACATGAATTGGGCTAAACAAAAGAATTTATAAAACATGAATTGGGCTAAACAAAAGAATTGATAAAAAATATTTCGAATCGGACAGATTTATTATTGTTAGTCCAGATCTATTATAAATTTAATTACATGACTGATCCAAACTAATTACACGTTGCATTGGGATGATGATTTAATTTTTTTTTTAATTGTATTTGTTTGCCAAGGTATTTCTGACTTGAAGGCCTTCTTACAATCTTTTCAAATTGCTTTGGTGTAGATTTTATTGTCAAAGCGTTCAGTAAAAAAAAAATCAACATCTAGAGCGCTAAATCGTAACAAACTCAATTTTAAATTGTTTATTGCAATTGTATGTTGTGTTTTATAAAAACAAACAACGGAGATTAGGGTAAATTGAGTAGAAAAAGCTCTTTGTACAGCAGTTTTCTGACCCTCGTATGGCTACGTGATAAATATTGGAATTATCAGTATTAGCACTGAATGTTCGGCTGCGTGCCAGCTATTCCAGCTATCGCTGTGTCAGTCGCCTTGAAGTTCTTCTAGTAGAAAGATCTCGGTGAAGTCAATCAGTGACTCACTGTTGTAGAAGGCAAGCTCTCTTTTGTCAGTATTGCCCATGCAAAAGCCTACCTCAAGTTTCACAATTCTGACGCCTGAAGTAAAGCTTCAGTAAGAAATATTGCTTCTTTTATCATTTGACTGGAGCTAGGCTGTAGCTGTAGGCAACAAGAAATGTACACTTTGTGTCACCTTCACAAAAACACAGCAATATTGAGACACTACGAAGGAGCGGTGGCTGACGGGTAAATCGCTTGGCTACCGAACCGGGGTCCGGGGGTTCGAAGAAGACTGGTGAGGACTGGGATCTTTAATTTCAGGATCTAGGGCGCCTCTGAGTCCAACCTGACGTTTACTGAGAGGGTCACATTTTTATGTATATATTTTTATTTTAGTTTTTAAATGTATACACTATAAAAATGTTAAAGCTATTTAAATTTCAAACAGGCACAAAGAGAGAGAAAGATAGAGAGAAAGAGAGAGAGAAAGAGAGAGAGAGAGAGAGTTTGCGAGGAAAAAAGGCTTCTTTCTTTTCTCAACCAAGCTCTCTAGTGCAGGGGTTCTCAGCCTGTGGGTCGCACCCCCGTTAGGGGTCGATTGAAGATTTGCCAGGGGTCGCCTAAGACCATCGAAAATATGGATTTTTATAGTCTATTCTCCTTTGCTGCATGTATGTGTGGGTGTGTGTGTGGGAGGGGGGGTCGCGGCAAAATGGGGGATTGTAAAAGGGAGGTCGCCGAGAACCGCTTCTCTAGAGAGACAATAATATACAGTGAAAGACTGCAATAAATGTGAAGTGTTGAAAGCACTAATGACGTCACCATAACTGATATTCTCTGTAACAAGCCGCTCGGAATTTCTTTTATTTCTTTAACAATCCATGAAAGACAACGTAAGAACCACTGCTTAAATGACTGCTTTGTTTTATTTTTTTGTTCAACCACATTTAGAGACACACTTGGATTTGACATTCTGAGGACGCTAATAGAACTCGTCCCAAAGTCATTCTAAAAATAACTTTCAAACTGCCAGTACAGTGTGAGTGTGATTCTGTGTGGGGGGCTATTCGGGGGGACATGAAAAAAAAAAGGAAATCTCTCAAGTTTCGAAACCAGAGTGTCTGAGACAACATGGCTCCAGAGGGAGCTGAGCCATTAACATGATTACAGCACGGGCTTAACTTGGCTCTGGAGCCTAAATATCAGATCCTTGGAATTGTTAGGGCATCCAATGATAATAAAACCCTGAGAGAACCCCTGGTCACACCATTAAGGATTAATAGCTGTCGTCTGCCCGCTGCACAGGAAATGAACACGTTGGCGGGAAACAAACAGACAAATAAATAGATCTATATTTCAGACAGAAGTAGGACAGGCGTTTGGATAGAGACAACTCTTTGCACGCAAACAGAAAGCTTCATGTAGGCTTATGGATGTCTTTAGATCTTTTTCTTTTATGAAGTGACATACATCCTTGAGGAATCATTTAAACTTTACTATGCAAAGGAGACTTGTTCCATTCTTAAATTTTCTTTGGAAAGAGAAAAACTTTATTCGTGTTATTAAAAAAAAATTCCATCACCCTGGCCACACTAGCAAAGATCTAATTGGATTTTGATCTTCAGATTTTCAAAGGCTCGTAGGAAGAGAGATTCGAACACATACAGTAATGTGGAGACCTCAACGACCAGCCAACCACTGGAAGTGCAAAACAATCAATATGTGCTAGCAACATTTTGTATGCACTTCTGCACACGGGCTGTTCAAATCCTAAAACAAAATGACAGCTATTGAACATCACATTTCATTATAGCCTTTATTTAAAGTTTTTTGTAAGCAACTATGTACATATACAAAAAAAAAATAAAACGTTTTAAAACAATATGTTAAACAAATATCGTCATTTTATCCTACAACAGCTACTGATAAAAACAATAGTATCACTTAAGTCTTGCTTAATCTTTGTACTTGAAATTAATGACTTTTTAATGTTGGAGTCCAAACTGATCCACACAATCGATGATGCAAGTTGATGCTTCAATATCCGATTTCAGTACCGGACTTGAATAATAAACCTGCTTTACAAGGGAAGAGGATTCAAAGAGAGATTCACACATTGACTCTAGTTAAAATTTCATTAACAGTCAGTAGCAAAAACTCAGCAACTCATAAAATAAACAACAAAACGAAGTCATACATACAACTAGATCAAAATAATTCTGAAAGACAATTATGAAATTATAAAGGAACATGTTCGGTTCCAACATGATTTTGCCATTTGAAATAAAGAAATAGAAATGCATTGGCCGTTTTGACATCATGAAACGAATGGATTAAATTTTTTTTAAAACAGTATTAAATATTAATGCTTGATTTAAATACCTCTGTGTATAATTTTTTTTTTTGCATGCCAACTTCGATTTAAAAAAAAGCGAGCTTAAAATTTGTACGTCTTTTAGCCATCTCCTCGATATTAATGAATATGTCATAAAGTACGAAATTCGACTTCTACACTCTACTAAATGCCTGATAATATACATATATAAGCAAAAAATTTGCAAGTCCACGTAAAAGCAACTCTTTTAAAAGCCTTTACTTCAAATAAAAATATTCTCAGATGCTTTTCGTTTTTATGGAATGATACTCGCATTCCGCGTAACTGAACTTTATTTAATTAGATGCATACCACTAAATGTCTTTGTTTTTGTAAACAACCAGTATTTTGACTTGTTTCGGGTTCTGGTTTTGTGTAAACCTGTGGATATATTGTGTTGTGGTCTAGAGAGAACATCCAAATATTTTGGGTATTGTTTAATTTTGACTAAAAGATAATAAGTGTGGATATTGGAATATCGCTGTTATTTTTTTTTTTTGGCTAACGGCTTTGCAATTAGTAAAATTAATTTTCCATTTCATATTTTACGATCTATAGGGCAGATGATGTAAAGGTCATCTGTGTCTGTGGCCCACGGTTAACGAGGGTCTCATATGGCCAGCACAACGACCAAGCGCCTTTACTTTTACCCAACTAATGTCAGGTACCCATTAAAGCTGGGTAAACTAAAGGGCGCCCAAAGATCCCGGAATTAAAAATTCCAGTCTTCACCAGGATTCGAACTAAGCGCTTTACCGCTCAGCCACCGAGCAAATAGAACAACATCAAACTGGAGGTTGTTATGGAGCAACACGGTAGAAACCTCGTCTCTGTCTTAGCATAAACAAAGATATTGTTCATTAATTTATTTTAGTAAACATATATTTATTTAATTACACTTTTCAATATTGAACACTAGAAGCTTAATATCAAGTTGATGTTAATGGTTAAATAGGTTTAAGCACCGACAACTTGGATCTGCAGTCTCTAAAATGTAAACCATTGTATGAACGGATCTGATTAAATCTTTTTATATTTAAATTACAGGGTCTATGTCGTTTTTTTTACCCAGCCCTGGACCTAGTGATTGTGAGCTTAGGACAATGCAGCAGATAGACGTGGTAGACTTGATGGACAATACCAAACCAAATGAACTGCGTATAGTTGACACTTCTAGGTGACGTGTGCAGCATTGACTACAAGCAACCTGCAGGTCGACCAGAAGAAGGTTAGAGGCAAAAACAAAATGGGAAATTTATATTTGTTAGATCTCTAAGTGGTCCACAATTGCGTTCAAATGTACAGCCAACAATGTTGCACGTCTTTTTTCTGCCCCAACCATAGACATAGATAAATATAGACTGGCCAATAAGAGAGTTTTATGAAACAAAAATTTGTGAATTGCAATTGTGTGTATTTTATTTTATGTCTATAAATTTTGTTTAATCTCTAAGACTGAAGATCATGCAATATTTTAATGTTTCATAATTTTGAAATCCGAATTCAATAGATATACATGTTTTCAAGTTACATGAAGTTACTTCCTTTTTCCAGTCTATATTTATGTATGTCTATGGCCCCCAACACTTACTTTACACACACACAGAGTTAAAGGAAATGAAATTAAAAAAGAAAGTAAAACATTTTTTAAGAATATTTTAAAAAAAATATTTATTATATTAATTATAATTGTATCAATTAATTTGGAACCTTTATGTATGTATGTAGTGGGAAGCGTGGTCGAGAGGCTAAGTGCGGCTTGAGCTTGGCTCCCTAGAAGGGGGCTCGAGGTTCGACACCTGACTCGGGCAGAGTTGTGTTTACTGAGCGCCCAAAGGCAGCACGGGAAATCAACTCCTAGATACCCCCTCCCCCCCACTGGTCCACAAATGAGATTGGACCAAAGCGCTCTGAGCATGCTATAAGCATGAAAGTAGCGCTATATAAAAGCTATAATAATAATGATACTTTTTAATTACGTAACCATATTTAATCTGTGGGATTAGATATACTTTTACCAATTGTTTTTATTTAGCTTTTAGCGTTTTAAATATGCTCTATTCATATCACTTGTCTAGACCAGTTGGGAAAGGCGGAGGAAGATGGGGATATATTAGTGAATGTTTACACTTCACATGATCGTTTTTAAATACATAAAGAAAAAATTTTCACTCAAGAGTCCTTATGGGAACTATTTCAACTTATGCCCCCATATCTGTTAAGTACGATTTCTTTCCATTGTTCAAGATACCAAAAAAAAAAAATTAGTTACCAAAAGTTAATTAACTAATTGATTAATTTTTTAAATTGATTCTTGTACTGTCAGGTTAACTAAAAAAAAAAATTCAAAATTTTAACTAAATCCGAAATTGGGCTCGGAGAAATAACATGTGTAAACTTTTTACTTGGCAGACAGACAGACTGAATGAGTTAATATAGGAAACAAAATATATTCATTTATATTTTTATTATGTTTCAGAAGCCATCTAATGGCCGGGGATTTTTGATACATGCTTGTACTCCGTGTTGTTTTATTTAAAACTAGGTTCGTAATATTCTGTATGGTTCCTAAGATTCCGTAAGGTTCCGTAAGTTTCCGTAAGGTTTCGTAAGGCTCCGTAAGGATGTCATTGCCGGAAGTGATAATGGAAATATGCAGTCCACTACCTATAAAATGCTTTCATTGGTATTCGTCAATACCTTGGTTAGTCAACTCCTTGCCTTCAAGAGTGACTCAGATACTCGGCCCGGCGACACTGTTTATCACCAACAGGGGCAAAGACGAGTAACTGGCGCCAAGATCAGTAAGCTAAGGACAGGAAGGTCTCGTTAGAGTTGCCTGGGTACCCACCTAGGAGAATGAAAATTCAAACCTCTGTTGCTTGGCAGCTATATCCAAACACGGGAAAGGCTTCGAGAGTCAACCCTGAGGGAACATCAGGAGCCGGCGACCCTTACGCAGCTTGAAGAAAGCAGTACTGTACCCTAGCAGAACCTGTGAGGGAAGAACGGTTGTACCGACCTTATCTTATGTCATGGCAATCATAGTCGTTTGTGACTGAAGGATTTTATGTTATTATTTTTTAAAACAATTGTAGGGAACCAAGTAGATCTAGTAACAAATAGACAGTCAAAACAACACACACACACAGAGAGTATAGTGAGGACCTACTCATCTTATAAATGAAACAACCTCTACTAAAATGGCTGTTAAAAGATAAGTTTAAGTATAAAATAAAATTTTAAACACGTTTTTTTTTTTTTGGGGGGTTGGGGGGGGGGGGACATTATGATAATATTAAATTACGTGCCTGAAAATTTCAATTTGCATTTTAATATGTCCACTTTTTTTTTTTATTTTTATTTTGCTGCTGTGTGCTGTGGTTTATTGGATGCACTTTGAATATGAACTCGTTACACTTTGCAGGACATCTCAGATAATGTGAAGACTTCTTGTTGGAAGCAACATTCCTACTTAACAGCAAGTCATTCTATCATAATATCACTAGAAAGGCTGCCTTCAATATATTTCACTCGTCGGTTGTAAGCTAGATAACTGACTAAGTAAATTCAAAGAGAAAAGAAAGAATGAAAAGAATCAAAGAGAGAGAGAGAGGGGGGGTGACGTTCGTCTCATAAATCTGAACGTTAGAGCGAATATCTGTAACTCTATATTTTTATCTACAGAAGAGAAACATCTATCCTTGGATTGAACACAAAAAGAAATCGTTCAAAGTGTGCAGGAGGAATTAAATATTGATTTGTGAGCTAATCAATCGTATTAGTGAGATAACAAGGCACATGCCGGTTTACTGTTTTCTTAGTTGTTTTTTTTAGATTTATGTTTGATAGGAGAAGTTATTTCAGAGAGAAGGAGAGAGAGAGAGAAAGAGAGAGAGAAAGAGAGAGAGAGAGAAAAGAAGAGAAAGAAGGAGTGGAGAGACAGAATGTAAAAAAAAAAAGCTGGAGGATGTAAAATGGAATGTGATTGGTCTATAAAGGTCAAACATGAAGCCAGATGTCTGGTGATAAAAATTTCTAGAGACTTTAATCTATGTTCAGGAAAGATGTTCTGTGAACAAAATGCAAAATGTAAAACTTTATTTTAAAGTTTATTTGTAAGGAAACTTAGGCCTATTTATAGAGACGTTTTAATGTACGATAATATATGCAAGCTAGTATAGTTAGAATAAAAAATATTGACGACTTTATATAAACAGGCAAGCGCACTCAATGAAGTTATGAACGGCATAATCATGGTACTATGTGGCTAGGACAATCACAAAATGCATGTACGTTCCCTAGGAAAATGGGGTCAGTGAAATAAGAAATCTTTAAACTGAGACCTAGGACGTCACATCCAAAGACTAGCGGCGATACGATTTGTTATACTCACTTCTAAATGCGCATAAACATCTATTATATGCCTTAAATCCTGATACGACTGATATCGTGACTACGTTTGATACTATGTCCTCATCGAAACAAATCAAAACATATGCCAAGCTAATCTTTCTATCTCACGTAGCTCCGTTTCTCTTCTGTTTCTCTTTTGTTTCTTTTATGTTTGTATCTCCACGACCTGATTGTCCAATCGTGTGGTCAAAGGCTTATGGTCACAACTCAATTTGCGTGACTGTTTAGGAGAAAACTTTGGGGGTAGTAGGATTTCACACAGGACCTGATTCAAAGGAAAGTGTGTGTGTGTGTGTGTGTGTGGTTGGGTGTGTGTGTGTGTGGTTGGGTGTGGGTCAGTGGAACTGGTGTGTGTCTCGTGCGAGTCGGTGAATGTGTGAAAGTTGGAGTGAGTGAGTGACATATGTCTAAACACTAGGCTGTGTCAGGCGTCTGAATTGATCCTCTGGTTGTCACCGCGTTGATCAATAGACAATTAACTACGTGTATTCAAAAAACAATTAAATCTTCTTTTATCTTCTCTCAGATACAGAGAGAGAGAGAGAGAGAGAGAGGAGAATTGTGTGTATTTGTCGTGTGTGTTAAAGAGTGTAGAGTTATTTAAATAATATTGAGAGAGGGAGAGAGAGAGAGAGAGAGAGAGGGGGGAGAATTGTGTGTATTTGTCGTGTGTGTTAAAGAGTGTAGAGTTATTTAAATAATATTGAGAGAGAGAGAGAGAGAGAGGGAGAAAGAGAAAGAGGAGATCTTGTATGTTTGTCTTCAAAATGCTAGCAGAGAGTATGTGTGTATGTATTTCCGGGAAAGAGAGAGCGAGGATGTGTTAAGATGCACTTTGCATTGAATCAATGTCACGTAGACACTTTATTTCAAAATCTTAATTAAAGATTCGAGAAAGAAAAAACTACACAGAAAAATAAAATAAAAATAAAAACAAGTCTGACAATTAAGATGTGTTTGATAGGACAAGGGAGATAATACGATCTTAACTTTGCAAACACTTGACCGAGGATGTGTATAAAAAATCACTTTAAAACAAAAGATATTATCGAAATATTTGCAAAGAATAGTTGGAGTTAAATTCTGCACACATGTACTAAGCTATTTCACTTGAAGTAATCAACAACAAGCCAGGAAGGTCGGAACACACAGACCAACATTCTACTTCATTTATTAAATTATTAAACATTCAAAAGAAATGATAGCATTCTGTTCAGACATAATTAAATGAAAAATACAAACTGTTTGACCAATTTTGTATAAACTAAACTTTAATTTTCGTGAGATAATGTCGGAGACCGAATGGTGTGTGCACTTGTGTTTGTGTTAAATGCTAATATGTGACATATATATATATATATATATATATATATATATGTATGTTTAAATTATAGTGTGTGTTGAAAATATGGTCTTAAATATATGACGATAATTGAAATTCTGTGCATCAAAGCGCGTGCTAATTTACCAACAAAGGGCATCAAGTGCTTTGAAATTATCAACAATATCTTGTAGTCATACAATTATGGAAAGTATTTTATAAGCATAAAAGTATAAAAGAAAAGTATTTTGTAAGCGTAAAATTATTTTTTTAAAGTATTTTACAAGCATAAAAAAACAAAATGTATCTTGCAAGTATAATATTATAGAGAATATCTTATAAGGAAAACATTTTACCCAGGCCACTTATAGACAATACCAAAGTTGATAATGTGTTGAAGATGCAAGAGAAAATATTGCGCCTGCCGGCCACTTCATGTTTTCTCTGATGACCACTGGAGTGACGCCCATGTTTCTATTTTAATCCCGAGTGCAGCCTCGGGGTAAGGAGACATGGCCGCTGAAGACAAGAAGTGAAATTCAAAGTCAGAAGGCAACGTACAGGCGTGGCAGGAGCTTCGTTAACAGACAGGAACTGTGGAAAACGGTACAAGTGGCAGGAACTTCGGTAACAGAACTGTGGCAACAGACAGCGACTGTGGTACACGTGCCAGGAACTATCGTAACAGGCATACTTGGCAGGGTTTTGGCGACAGGCACAAAAGGTAGGGCCCAGAACTGTGATTAAATGTGAGGTGACAGTTGACTAATAGCATGACACCCTCATTTATGATGTGTAATTAAGAAGAAATTACGAAGAAATTAGTAGAGTTAACATAATTTTAGCAAGGAACATAATGGTTATACTCATGAGTTTTGTTTGTTGTGGGGTTTGTGTGCGATTTGGGATTAGCTAAATAAATTCTGATGCAATCATGGGTAAGAACCTCGAGATTATTATTATTGTAGCTTTTATATAGCGCTACTTTCATGCTTAGAGCATGCTCAGAGCGCTTTGGTCCAATCTCATTTGTGGACCAGAGGGGGGAGGGGGTATCTAGGAGTTAGTTTTCCGTGCTGCCTTTAGGCTCTCAGTAAAAATACAACTCTGCGCGAGTCGGGTGTCGAACCTCGTGCCCCCTTCTAGGTAGCCAAGCCAAGCCAAGTTTAAGCGCACTTAGCCTCTCGACCACGCTTCCCTATAAATAGATCTGTTGTGCTGATGACAATGAGTTTTAATGTAGGACAGGCAGTAGTTCTGACGTCGTGACGAGGACTGTATTTAAAGTATTCAAGATATTATTATTATTGGTGTTTCTACATGCATCTACGAGGAAGCCACAAGCCATACATGTCATACATAAAAGCTATATATATTATTGTTTATACAAGAAATGCGTTAAAGTTCTGTAATAACTCCTGTAACTTAGTTAAGTTGGACTAGCTGTCTGGAGCTACAAACTAACAACCGTTTAAGACAGACTAAGTGTTATCACTCATTTACAACTATAATTTTATGTATCTATAATTACTCTCTCATTACGGTTACTAAAGATAGAGACAGGGCCGGTCTTAGGCCACTGCAGCCTATGCGGTCGCAGTGGGCCCCGCGCTTTCATAGGCCCCGCGCTAAGTCTATGTGTAATTGCTTATTTGTAAAATAAATATGAAATAAATCCTGCAAATCTTCTGAATTTATTAAAATCTCCTGAAAACTCATAAAAATATCCTGAAAAATAGACATTTGTGTGTGTCATTCATTGCGGAAAACGCCAATCCTACACGAGATAAAAGAAAAAAAAGGCATTATCAGCTTTCATGTAATAAAATGTAATAATCTGGCGAATTTTCAGATTATTCGGAAGTTCCAAAACTTTATTTACTTTTATATTCCTTGGCATATAATCTGTCATAGGTTACAAGGTTCATACAGTATAGTTTATTTTATCGCAATTTGGTACTTAGTAAAAAATTAATAGAATTCAAAGTGGAATTTTTTTCTAATACATATTCTTAATTTTCGCTTATTATCCTTATTCCCACCCAGACTAGGCCCCGCGCAATCAGTTTCGCATTGGGCCCCGCAATTGCTAGGACCGGCCCTGGATAGAGACGTCTCGGTTTTAAAGAGTGGCCGGCCTTTTAATTATCTGTAGAGATAATGAATAATGAACACTTTTTAATGATCAATTCTTGTAAGCTCGATTGATTATAATTCTATCCTCTAAGGACTTCTTGTTGCTTTTATAGTTCTGTAACTATTTTGCTTCATAATTTTAAGTTATTAGGCGATGTTTTACGTTAGTTTGTCTCACTGGTTGGAAGTAGCCCTGTAGTCTGGTAAAAGAATATGACGGAGAAGTAGCCCTGTAGTCTGGTAAAAGAATATGGCGGAGAAGTAGCCCTGTAGTATGGTAAAAGA
>JADKLZ010030207.1:0-10568 GCA_021533235.1 Biomphalaria straminea | reverse complement strand
GGTATACTGACTTTGCTTGCTATTGGTATATTGACATTACACATTCCATTTGGTATATTAACACATTCTTATTGGTATGGTGACATTATACATTCCTATACTGGTATACTGACTTTGCACATTGCTATTAGTATACTGACATTACACATTCCTATGATATACTTACATTCCTATTGGTATCCAGACAGTGCACATTCCTTTTGGTACATTGATAATGTTGTCAATAGGTTTTTGTAAGAAATCTTTTTCTTCTACCATTTCTTACTATTTAATTACTTTTTTTTCCCCTAGGATTGACCTGCCCTTGAAAAAAGGAAGATATGAGCTAAGTGATAGTTTATCTGGTGATATGATTGCTCCCTCGTCAAGCTTTGCAACTCATTCCCGAGCAACTCCCATGATTAAAAGTCCAGAAGATATTTATGAGTTTTCTGACGAAGCCTCCAAAGATCCTAAAACTGTTACCATCAGATCTCGACCCAGTAGAGATGACAGGTCTTCACCTCTTGGAAAAATGGTAAGCTGATTTTCTTTTAATTATCATGACATGGCCTGAAATGTGCCAAATGACAAACAAAACTAACATGATCTTTCATTCTCACAATCCTAGGATGATGATTCTCGTCCATCCTCACAGCAGGGGGTGGCAGATGTAACTATTAAAGAAGAAGCTACCAATGGTGAGACAGGTCAAAACTTTTTTTTTTTTTTAGTCTAAGGAACAATGTTAGACTTTTAACAATTAATTTGTAATAAAAATGTCTAAAAAAAAATAAGTAAAATGTGCAGCTTATTTCACTGTTAAAAAATGATGCTGATTTTGTATGTTGCCAATTTTCTTATTGATCTTTTCTTTCTTGTTCTTGTAGAGTTAGGGCACCTGACATCTCCTTTGACACCAGGTGGCAGTCTTACAAGAGAAAGAGATATTAGAGTTGTGGGCGCTGATCAAGACTTGGCTCATATCTTTCAATCAGATTCTGAAGAGGATGAGGATGGAGGAGTATGTACCAATGGTTTTTTATTTTTACTTTCAATGGTTCCAATCTCTTCATGTCTATTTCTTAAATAGTTTGATTTACTTGTAGCATAAGAGCTGATTTTATTTTCTGCAGGCTCCTGATTCTGGTATAGGCACCAAGTCAACTGATGATCTGAAACCTACTAGAATACTTAATGGAACTCTAGGAATGATACGTACGTTTATATTCTTCAAAGTATTCTTGTTTCTTTTTAACATGTGTATACAGCTAGAAAATAGATAGTATTGGCTTATTATTTTAATGTAGAGTTTAGTAGAATGTATTTTACATTTCTACGATTTTATTTTGATCAAGTAGATGATAATAATGCTATCATTTTTTCAGCAGCTTTAGATCTTGGTCACATGTATCCCACACCGCCTTCACACGAGACGAACAAGTCTCACTCCCCGGAGACCATGACAGATGTAACGAATGAAGGCATCCTTACTTCAGGCTCTGCCGTGGCATTTCACAATTCTGTCGAAAACTCTCTTCCCCCCATTGTTGAAACTATAACCAATATTAAAGTAAGTTTGACTTCTAGTTGGCAGTAAGATATTTGATAGGTTTGCCCATTTCATGCTAGTCTGATTATTTTACAATTTATTTGATACATGTCCATGAATAGTTTTGATCAGTTTAAAATTAGATGGGTAACAATGGAGGTGATTGCTAGATTTAAATAGATAGTAATAGCAGAGTTTTAAATGTTAGGTATTATGTTGATTGTAGCACTAGTATTTAGTATTAACATCATTTAATATGTCCACTGGCGTGTTCAATAATTCTGTTCTAGTGTGGGTGGGTTATTTCATTTTTATAGACCAAATTCAAATCTTTATTTAAGTTGGAAATTGACATTGTTTTAAAGTGCCAACTAACTTAAGTTTTGTTTAGATATTTTTTTCCAACTTTATCAATACAATGTCCATGTTAACAAATGGATTTTGGTTTTTAAGGAAATGTGCAGTGAAATAGTTGATAGTTTCTAGGATTGCCTGTTACATATTTAAAGTACTATATTGGCACTATGCATTCCTCTTGTGATATGCTGTCCATACATAGTACACATTCTTATTTTAACAGTATTACACTAGAACTAGACTAGTTATTTTATGATGGTTTTACTCTTGACAGTGTGATGTCTTTGTGCCGCCCGTTGTCGCTGAGACTATTGGCGCCTCCAAATACTCAGCAGTTGAACTGCCCAGTGGCAGGTCGTCACCTCTCCCCGCCGTCCCCGAGTACAAATCCAGTTGCTGTCCAATACCTCCTGTTGATCTGCAAAATTCTCAGAAAATGTAAGTCATGTTTGAGGCTAAATGTCTACATTGTGTACATTCCTTTGTGTGTGTGTGTCAAGGCTAAATGTCTACATTGAGTACATTCCTCTCTGTGTATTAAGGCTAAATGTGTACATTGTGTACATTCCTCTCTTTGTATCAAGGCTAAATGTCTACGTTGTGTACATTCCTCTCTGTGTATCAAGGCTAAATGTCTACATTGTGTACATTCTTCTCTGTGTATCAAGGCTATATATAAAACTAACAAAATAGTGGTTGTGTGGTATTAATTTTAAAGAGAACAAATGTTAGATGGGTTAAAATCTTGTTTAATATTATATAAATAAAGTATTTTAAGCATCTTCACTGAATTTGTGGAGTAGTGGCCCTAATATTATAATTCACAGCACTATTTGTTCAGTATAAATGTCATCTTTTTTTTTTTTACCTTTATAACACCATAGATCGCAATGTCTGAATGGCAAAACTTTACTTTCTTTTTTATAACACATCACTGTCAAGTAAAAAATGTTTTAGTGCAACGAATATTTCTTTTTTCAGGCATTATATCAATGTACCTAGCATAGAAAATATTTCATCTATACGCACTGTTGGCTCAGGAATCGACGCTAGTCCTGCCATCTACAGCAATAGTCAACAGAGGACGCCACTTAGTTACGAGTTGACATCGCCTGCATCTAACTCATCTTCCTACCTCAATAAAACCAACAATTCCATTGACAATCATGGCACCAATGGCCAATTGCCAGAGGTGAGCTCTTATTAGTGTGATCAACATGTTTCACTTTTCAGATGTTGCAACTCATTTTTAGTGGAGTTCATTTCTTTAGCTGTTTTTGTTCATTGTGTTGCATTTCATTAGCAAATTTGTTCATTGTGTTCCCAGGCCCACAGTCTGTTACTGAATGTGTTACTGTGCGATTCCATATTGAACTTATTTAAAGATCACAACTTTGATAGCTGTACTATTTGTGTATGTAATGCTGATATAAATGGTAAGTAATTTCTTTCAGATTAAAAAAAAAAGTAAACTTAGTGCATTTGTCCAAATCAAAAGAAAATCTAGCATTCAACTGTCAACTCTAGGATAGTTCTCTTTTTAAAAATTTACTGTTTTAGGTTAGGCTATTCCTTTTATTTTTATTGCTTTTTGTATAGTGCTTCTTTCATTCATAGCTCAACCAGCGCTATGCGTCCCAATCTCTTTTGTGGGTCTGCTTGGGGGGGGGGGGGTAACTTGGAGAAGAGCTTCTCAACTCAAGATAGGGTTTAAACTCAAGCCCCCGTTATAGGTACCCAAGCAGGGTATGACTCTCATCAAGAATTCACACATCCTCTTTGTGAAGACAACTTTAGTATACCACCTTCTTCCCTTAAATAAAAATGTGGTCTCCATGTTGAATACTAATACATTCTACTTCCACATTCTTACCAGCGACTAATGCTATGTGAATTGATGTATTCCTTATTTTTTTAATGTTAAATATTTTATTTAAATTTTAATTTAAGATTTAAATTCACATTGTTTATCAGTTTGATTCTATTATCATTTATTTCATTCAAACATGATCTCGCTAAAATTGATCTAAATAATACCTCCCTGTTCAAAACTGATTTAGGTTAGTTTTAAATCTGAATTGTAACTAGAACCTACAATATGTTTGTTAACAACACAGTATAAATTAAATTATTATTATCTCTAAACAGGAAGTGATGTCAGTGTCTATTTGCCTGACACAAGCAAGGGATCATCATCAGGCTTCAAATGCAGCTGTGCGTTTAGTGCCGCAGTCAACCGCAGGTTTGGCTATAACTCTGGTCTTTTTTACGAGGACGAAATTGAAATCACTGGCTTTCGTCACGATCACTATGATCACCGAAAACCACCTTTAATGCAAAGCAATGACCCGTCCAAAAATAATGGAGACTCATTAAAACTGGACGATATTACCCCACAGGTAAAGATGTCAATTTGTGCTTAAGTTTTTTTTTTATTTAGCAAACATAATTTCATACTCCTAAAAAAAAATTATTTAGAAAATATTATGACTGCAATCTACTTAAATGTTTACGAGACTGCTTGTGTCTTAAAGAAGCAAATTTTTCAATTCCGATACAAGCTGTCAGTTTGGTGTATGAAACTCTAAAATACTAAGAGGTGTTTCTTTATTCTTAAGGTGATGAATCAGCTTCTGGGCCAGTATGCTTCACCATTCATATCTTGTATAGGCAGCCATCATATCAACCTTTTACAAATGTCTACAGACTTGTCTCATCAGCTTTCTACTGTAGACATGTTACAGATGAGAGGTTTGTTTGTAGTGTTTTGGTAGAGGTTGTGCTTAACAGTTGATTTTACTATTTCTTTGTTGTACATTGATGTTTTGTCTTTTCTTTTGTTCAGATGCTAATGAAGTTGTATGCCAAGCTTTGGAACTTGCCCGTCAAGCTATGGACCATTGCTTTGGTTTTGCCAGATACGATGATCCAATTTTAAAGGGCAACTTTTTACATAAATGGCCTTACCTTAGAGGTACAGAATTTATTTTTTTAAAAGTTTTATTAATAATGTTGTTTATTTAACTTTCATTTTATGGGTATGCGTGTTGTACCAGTTGATTTCATACAATTCCTTTGTGTTCCCACAGGACCAGGTTGTGTACCCAGCAACACCCAGGAGACCATACAGTGTCTGAAATCTCTGCATCCCATCTTACAAACAGCCATTCAAAATAAGCGAGTCACCAGGCTGTGGGAGAATACCTACACACTGCAAGGACCTATCAGCTGGAAGGATTTCCACGATCTGGCTGGCAGAGGTAATGTACTGTACAGAGATTTGTATGTAGTTTGGTCTTGATGATTTTAGATAGGTATGTATTTACATGAATATGATTGATTGAATATGATCTGATTAGGTACTGAAGAGAACCATGAACCACAACCAATTCCACATTTGTTGGTTGGTCATGATAGAGATTGGTTGACAGTTTCTCCTTACAGCATTCGCTTCTGGGTATGTTTTCCTTTTCAGTTTTTTATTTTTAAAAGAAATTTTTAGTAGTTTCAGTTTTTTTCATTGAGATGTTATAATTTAAATTCTGTATTTTTTTAATTTTTTTTTTGAAGGACAAACAATTCCTTGAGCCCTACGGCAGAATGCGTGATGTTCTGTACGTTGTAGTTGCCCCTGACAATGACTTCATCCTGCAGCATGTTGTGTCTTTCTTCAAAGAGCTGAGCACAGTCTATGAGATGTGCAGGCTGGGAAGACACTGTGCCATCAACAAGCCTCTCAGAGACGGCGTCCTACGTGTAGGTAAAAGTGCTGCAACTAAGCTGATGGATGAACCAGTGGAAGACTGGTTTAATTTCTTAGGTTAGTCTTTCTACATTCTCTTTTAAGAAACATAATATTTATTGGTTAAGTGTAATATTGACTTTGATGTCTTGTTAAATTGCTTTGCAATGAAAATAAACTCAAAACTTGTAACGTCTTGTAACGTTTCATACCTTCATGCATTGCAATGTGAAATTCTTAGAATATATGTTACTAAATTTCTGTTCCATTGATCAAGAATCTAGATCACTAAGTTTGATTTCCATTGTTCCTTTATAACACAACAAAATTGTCACATTACAAGATGTTTCTGTGTCCACAGGGGACTCTAGCATTGCTTCCAAGTTAAAATTATATGCACAAGTATGCAAACATAATCTGGGTAAGTTTACCTTTTGTCAATTATAGGGTTAGGGTTTTTTATGCTTCATTGTTATTGCTGCCTAAAAAAAAAATCCTTTGATTAAATTCCAGTTAAAATAAAATTTAAAAAATAGAACCAAGCATTTCTTATTGCCAACAATTTTACAAATATACTAACCAGCATAATAATAGACAATCATGACCGAAAAAAAAAATTTTCCAATTTCCTTGAAAACGTCTTTTGACTTGAACTTGTGTTTAGGACCTATACTGTGCCAGACCAATTGGGACAAGTCTATGTTTGAACAAGGTTCCAGTAGCTCTCACAAAGCCCAGTTCAAAATGCCAGAGCCGGCCTCCAACACAACCAGACCAGTTACACCAGACAACCAACAGAGTGCGGGCCATCCAACAGGACCAGCTCAGGGGGGACAACTTTCTGAGGAAGTCAAAGGTAAGAGTTCTGCTCACTTATCAGATGAAAGTGTTTAAAAAAAAAACAATTTAAAAAATATTTTATTAATCATAGTTTATTAGTAGAAAAAGGTTGCCATAGGCTACTTCAACTTATGAATTATTGCCAAGCATTTTTAGTTCTATTTAGGCTACACATGTGGAGGCTGAGTGGTAGAGTGCTTGCCTCTGAACCTGGAGTCCCAGGATTGAATCCTGGTGAAGACTTTTTTATTTCAGGATCTATGGGTGCCTCTGAATCCACCCAACTTTTATGGGGAAAAGTAAAGGTCGTTTGTTGTTGTGCTGGCCATATGACATCCTCATTAACCATGGGCCACTGAAACTGATGGCCTTTACAATATCTGCCACTAGGTCTGAAAGGAAACTTTAAGCTACACATGTCATCCTTGTTTAGTTAAAGTTTAAATCAGGATTGGTGAAAGTAATGGCAAATATTTTGCTTAATTATGTTGCAGTCATTGAAACATACCTAGAAAAGCCATGGTCCTCATTAGCTTGAGTAACAATTGCTTCTGTCTATTTTTACTTGACCCTTGTTTCTCTGTCCTTGCAGATGGAGCGCCTACAGATGGCAGCGCTCAGCAGAAAGAAAATCAGCACGACAATGTGGAGGGAGCAGGAGAAGACACTAACACCGAAGCCCCGGGGATTGTGGTGTATTTGGTAGACCCTTTCTCCTATGGGCAGGATGGGGAGTCTGTCTCACGCTTGGCCATGATTGGCTTGTTGAGGTGTTACCAGCAGATGGCCCTGCCAGAACATTTGGCCAACAACTTGAGTTTACAGGTAGAGTCTCATGTCCTAAAGTAGTGGGCCAACTTTTAAGTAATCATTGTTAATACATCATAGGACTTTGCTGCTAATATTTCGATAGGATGTTAATTTAATATATATATTTCTTCGTTGTTTGTTTGACCAGCTGGTCCCATTGCGTACCATCCTGGAACATAAGGACAGTGCCAATAAACTGCAGACATTAAAATCTATTGCCTTCTCTGTGTTCACTTCATGTAAATGGAACATTGGATACAGCATCATGGGACGCTCACTAACAGGCTTTGGCCCGGCTGCAGCTGCTGAGCAGTTCTTGAAGCGCAAGGGGGTAAGAGTTTTGTCACAGTTGTGGTACAGGGATCTTTGTACAAAATTTATATATATATTTAAAAAAAACACTTTTTTTTTTCTTGAGATAATCTAATTTATAGAGTAGAATGTAAGGAGTTTGTATGTATGTATGTCCTCGATAGAAACTTAAACTGTTTGACCAATCTTGATAAAACTTGGCATAAATTTTTCATTGATCATGGCGGAGACCATAGTGTATGTTAGATGCCCCTCCCATATCCGAAGGTCCTAAAACTAAGGGGGAAAAAAACAAGTTTGTCTCTACTTAAAAACTATTTAACAAATCCAGTAAAATCGTTTTCGCAGTTGTTTTTATATTAGAATATCAATATGTCAGCCAAACTGCTAAACACATTTTCACACTCCTCTTTTCATTTTCGTGGCAAAATATAAAAATTTTATGGGAACAATGTACATAACATAGGTCTAAATCCAATTCACTAAATCAGTAATACTTAAACTAAGGCCTGCAGGCCGCGAGTCATATCCAGCTAGTACACTATAAATACATGCTCATGTGGTTTGAAGTTATTGTGTAAATCTTGTTTGCTGATGCACCAATTAAATATTCTTTTCATTTCTCTCAGAACACTTCTGACACCATGAAACTCTACAGCCCTCCCTACATCCTGGCAACTACCAAGAGCAAACAGAACCAGATAATGGAAGCCAAGACTGACATGCAGACTATCGTGTTCTGTGGCTATTGTCTCTCGGAAGACCAGCGCTGGCTCATTGCTGTGTGTACGGATGAGAAGGGAGAAATGATGGAGCACTGTACTATAAATATTGAAATTCCTAGCAGGTACTTTCCTATGTCAAATTTACATATTTATGTTTCATTGCTATAGCAGTACAGTAAATGTATTTATGTTTCATTACTATAGCAGTACAGTAAGTGTATTTATATTTCATTGCTATAACAGTACAGTAAATGTGGTATACTTTGTGGACATAATGTTTAATGTGCCTTTCAGAAATCGCAGAAAGAAAGCATCGGCTAGACGACCAGGGTTACAAAAACTTTGGGACTTCATCTTAAGTGTGGTGTCCTTGACCTGCTACCCAACTCGTCTTGTGATTGGCAGGTTTGGTCGAATGGGTCATGGAGAGCTGAAAGGTGAGTGGCTTCAGTACCTTAGATCAGTGTTTCCCAAACTGTGCCGAGCCCTAGTTTTGTGCAAGGTCTGAAGAGGGGTTTCACCAACTCCTGAAATCATTCACTTGTAGGCCTTGATGTGAATCTCCCGAAAGAAATAAGCTAAAAAGTTTTCTGCTAAATACTGTACAAAAAAAGTGTACAAAGTGTTCTGTTAAGGAAAAAGTTTTGGGAACCACTGCCTTAGAATGATACTTTGCCACTTTTATTTAGATGCCATAATGTTTCTTGTCCTAGATGTATATTTGAGAACATTATTATTTCATTCAGGCTGGTCAGGTCTGTTAAGTAAAAAGAATTTGCACAGTGCCTCTCGCCGCTTGAAAGATATGTGTGGACAGTGTTCAGTGATGGGCCCTTCTGAGGTCCCCTGTGTCCTGAGTGTCTGCCTCACCTCCATAGAAACTCACCCAAGTTTTCAAGTAAGTCATTCAATAACCAACAGAGTCAGTGGGATGTCAGACTCTTGTCTCAACCTTTTTTTTTATTTTAGTAGTTTCCTATTTAGTTTAGTCAGTTTTTTCCCTAACAAAAAATTCTGGGTTTAAGAGTTAACTTACATACACACTAAAATATGGATACAAAGTTGTGTATCTACATTTATTCTGTTGAAATCACAATTTTTTTTTAAATTATTTTAAGTATAATTGAACAACTCTGTATATTTAATGGTTTAACTGAGCAGCTCTGTAGTATTCCTGGCAGGTACAGTTGTACTCATGTGTAACAATTTTGGTCAAGTATTTCCATAGTTTTTGGCATACAGTATTCTTATGACTAGTACTTAACTTGATTTATTTTCTTCCAACTACATTTTCTATTTTATTGTGCTTCAGGTTGTGGCAGACACCTTGAAACCAGAAGAGAAGCAAAGTAGCAGTATTCCTCTGCAGACTCCTCGTGATGCCAGCGTGACCCACATTTTGGTCTTTCCTACGTCTGCAACAGCTCAGGTATTCATTGCATTGCACTTAATCATTTCTTCCGCTGTATACTCAGAACTGCGTTGTTTAATTTTTAACTTCAATTTGTGCTAACTTGTGTTGTCGTCCCACAGGTCAATGCCAACCCTTTGCAGCAAGACCCACAGAATGATCTGACGGCTCATTTTGAGCTGGACGATGTTTTTGTTGACATTCACCAGATGGGCGAGGACATGGGCTTTCTGGATATCTTTGGGGAGACCTTTGATAACCCACCGACGTCTCCACCTGGCTCTCCAATCAGCAATGCCAACAGACAGAATCTCAGGATGAATGGACCATCCACAGTAAGTCTAGTCAGATGTCAGACCATTAGCCTAGGATGAGATATTCATCAGCATTATTTGTTGGCTTTGTAACTTGCTAACACTTGTGGTGTTTTTGTATTCTTTCAGAGTATGATAGAGAATCAATCGGACCCACAAGATGACTGCAATCTCCTACAGCAGCCCCTGGCTATGGGTTATTACATTTCTACTGCTCCACCTGGACCACTCCCGAAATGGTTTTGGTCAGCTTGCCCTGAAAATGAATTTGTCAGTCCACATGTTTTTAAGGTAAGCTTTAATGCTGTAACAGAAGGAAGACAATAGTGTGTGTAATAGTTCAGTTAGTTGATCTAATATTGAATTTTTGAAGGCACAATGCATCTCAATGATCCAAGATATATTAGAGATGTTCAGTTCAGTTTGACTATATTTCAATGGGCTTTAACAGTTATATCCAAGATATGTTAGAGATGTTTAACTCAGTTTGACTATATCTCAATGTTCAATTCAGTTTGACTATATC
>JADKLZ010030206.1:0-15701 GCA_021533235.1 Biomphalaria straminea | reverse complement strand
TTTTTATTGAAGGATGACTAGAAATTAAGTTAATAGTTTACCGGAGTCTCAGCCAAAGTCCTGAGCGCTTTACACCCAAAGTTGTTCAGACTTATACACAGCTCATATCTGTTAACAAATTCAACCATTTTTTTATAAACTACAGAATTGATAACTATTTTATATATGAAAAATGGAGTTATTGGTTATACAATGAATACTGTGAATATATAAGCAACAATTGTAATCTCTCTAATGGTAATGCTCACTTGTCATAAGCAGCCCCGCAGTCCAAGGAGATCTCAGGAGAAGAAAAGTGTATGAGACAATCTGGCAGCATTGTTTTCAGCAGCATTACAGTCATGTTGTTGATACGAAGGCCAAAATACTAAATTAGAAGACCAAAGTACTATTTTAGTGTTTTTTTTTACATCAAACATTTTTTAAAGCATAATTTAAATATTTTTTTTTTATAGTTACCAACTAAACTTTTGAATTTTTTTTTTTAATTTGTCATGTAACTGTTCTGCCAAATGAGTGGAGGGGCAGAATGAAACATAAAACATTGACTTATTAATTGATGCTGCTGTATGCCACACAAGATGAATGTAATTTTGGAGTTAACAACAAATATTAAATGCCATGGTTGGTACAAATTAAGAAAATCAAGCCATCACCATTTTGAGAAAGCCAAAATTGAGCTAGCTAGCAATGATCTAACTCTAAAACCTGGTCATAAAAGTCTGTCTAAAATATATTTTTACACTTGAGCCAGTTTCATGTCAACAAAAATATCAGGGCTATTTTATTGTGGCCGCACGCACCTGCACCTTTATCAATGTGGGTAAAAAAAAGTATTACGTTTCTTGTATTTTAACATTTATTATTAATTTATTAGTAGTTAAAAGTTGGCAATCCATCACTGGGTACTGGCACCTTTTTATTTTTACAAAAAAAAAAGCACTGAAAAATATTATTAAAACCATGTCACCTACAAACATTTTTTAAATGTTTTCCTCATAGCCTTTAATAATAAAAACAAAACAAAAGAAATAAAGTAATCCTTACAATCTTTAATTACAAAAGAAATTCTAAAACAAACATGACTACAAATAACTAATATTATTATCGATTCTTACAGAACTTAAAGACAATAATTTATTTAATCCCAGCTGTTTCTTTCTTGTGGTAGCTCCAGGGTCACCTTGCTGTTCTCTGTGGTTGCTTACATCTACTTGGATTCTCATGTCCTCTATACAAATCACAACAGGTTTTCTAGAAAAGAAAAATAGTGATATCATCAAGACCATTCTACATTCCAAATTAGTGCTGGGACAAGTCCCAAAAAGCCAGAGGAGTCTGGGAGCGCATGAGGCGCCCTGACCACACTTACCTATGGCGGAGGCTGTCCAGGCCTGAGTAAACTATTATAGTAAAGTGCAGGACAGGCCACTGTTCCGTTGGCTCATACTTCTCACAGCTATGGCCAAATTTTGATTCATGGTGCCCCCCCGGCAGGAAACCATGTCTCATATTCTTTTTGACTGCCCCCAGACTTGCTAATCTCTGTCTCAACAGGTCCGGGAAACCAAAAACTCTCTACCTGTATGATGACATGTATGCATTACACATGACGCAGGGTTTCTGTCCAGGGCTTTTGTAAGAGAGAATTTGAACCTTCCAAGCCCTCACTCAAATGAAGCTTGATGATGATGGTTCCAAATTAGCTTCAGAAGACCTCAGAAATGGTCTCAAACATAAGTGAAAATCAAGTCTCTGTAGGACTCAAATCTATGAAATTAAACTTTTGGGGCCAAGCACATGTAAACTCTACTCAGTCAACAATTATGTTATAAATAAGTAAACAATGAATTCTGATTAAGTTTTTATCCCCCTTTGCTTTAATTTTTACAATACCCAAATTAATATTAAAAAAAAAAACATATTTAGGGGATAAGAGCTTCATTTCTGACACCAAATTAACCAATGCTTATTTGATCCTTACCTTACATCAGGATTAAAAAAAGAGCTTGACAACCAAATTTTTACCACTTCCTAAAACAAAACAAAAAACATTAAAAATACTTTTTAAAAAATATCAGCTTATATTAATTGTAATTATAACATTTAGTTTGGATCAGTCATAAACTTCTAATAGATCTAGACTAACAATAATAAACCTTTGGGATTAGAAATGGTTTTACCTATCGTTGTTGTTTAGCGTTTTGATCCTATGACATATCTGGACCAGGGGTGAATGTTACTGCGTGAATGTTACTGTGATCACTTTTTAAATACAATTTATAAAAAAAAAAAAAAAAGCTGTGCGGCTTGACTTCAAACTCGAAGGCTCAAGCCCAATAAACCAATACACTAACCAATGTGCCAGCAAGGGCTTAGGAAAATAGGCTTTGCAGTTATCTATTGTTTAGGATGGCCTATTTCTCTCTGCAAAGTATAATGGGGACTAATTCAACTTATACCACCATATCTGTTGAGTACAATTTCTTTCCCTAGTTAGATACCAGACAAAATAATTAATTATTAATAGTTAATTAATTAATTGTTAGAGGGTGCGGTGGCTGAGCGGTAAAGCGCTTGGCTTCCGTACTGAACGTCCCGGGTTCGAATCCTGGTGAAGACTGGGATTTTTATTTCGGGATTTTCTGGCGCCCTTGAGTCCACCCAGCTCTAATGGGTACCTGACATTAGTTTAGGAAAAGTAAAGGTGGTTGGTTGTTGTGCTGGCCACATGACACCCTCATTAACCATAGGCCACAGAATCAGATGACCTTTACATCATCTGCCCTATAGACCACAAGGTCTGAAAGGGGAACTTTTTAAATTAATTGTTGCTGTTTTTTTTTCCATAGATTCTAGTTTAGTCAGGTACAAGAAATAATTGTGCAAAATTTCAACATGATCTGAGATTGGTTGTGGGAGGAAAAATGTGTAAAACATTTTACCCAGACAGACAGACAGACAGAGTGAGTTGATATAAGCTTAGTAAAAAAAAAAAGATCACCAATTTTAATTATTCATATGCAATAGAAATATTGTAATAATTTGTAATTTAAGGAAATCAAACATTTTAAATATATATTATTTTTTTCACTCAAAAAAATTAAGGCACTTCTATATACATATTCATTTCCTCAAAGAATCAAGGCAACTTTACCTAAGTACTAGAATGTTGAGTATCACTTATGGAATTCACTTCTACCTAAGTACTAGAATGTTGAGTATCACTTATGGAATTCACTTTTACCTAAGTACTAGAATGTTGAGTATCACTTATGGAATTCACTTCTACCTAAGTACTAGAATGTTGAGTATCACTTACGACATTCACTGACACATCTCTTTGAAATGTCATCTGTACTTTTCCGAAACTTAAGAAGCCCACCTTGCCAAATTTTAAGGTAATGTCCAAATACCTTTTCAGCAGCCATTGTATGAGGTAAGCTATTGCCCTGGAATACAAATATATAAAATGTCAACTTTCTATTGCATCAATATCAATGAATCAATGAAAAAAAAACAACAACGATTAATTTATTAACTATTAATTGTGGGAAGCATGGTCGAGAGGCTAAGTGCGGCTTGAGCTTGGCTTGGCTACCTAGAAGGGGGCTCCAGGTTCGACACCCGACTTGGGCAGAGTTGTGCTTACTGAGCACCTAAAGGCAGCACTGAAACCAACTCCTAGATACCCCCTACCCCCCACTGGTCCAAAATGAGATTGGACAAAAGCGCTCTGAGCATGCTATAAGCATGAAAGTAGCGCTATATAAAAGCTATAATAATAATATATCTGCTCAAAACTTGCTTAAAATTAGTATTGCCACCATCAACCCATATGTAATGAGTTATAGGCTATAAACCAATATCAAAGTGAAAAAGATAAAAAATTCAGAGCTTATATATATCTTACTTCAAAAACTACTAACATTCCCTATCTTATCTTATACAATACAGACATTACTTCAAAAAAGATGATTACGTCTTACGCGTCATGCATTCGGTCATGCATATTAACCAATGACTTAAATTCTGCCAAGTCACTGGTTTTCCTGGCTAGCTCAGGCAATCCATTCCATTCTCTAATAGCGCTAGGGTAGAAGGAGCTTTTGTACAAATTTGTCCTAGCATATGGTACGAGGAATGTGCCTTTTTCTTTGAGTCTTTCTGAGTATTTTATTAAATTTTGTTTTTGAATTTGAAGATTATGGTTCAGTGTTTTATGTATAATTGCTACTTTACTTTTGAGTCTCCTGTCCTGAAGGCTTTCTAAATGTAGTGATTTTACTAAAATTTCCTTCAAAAATAAGACTACTAATTCATATGGGTTTACACATATGTGTGAACCTGCCCTACAAATATATTATGTTTTTTAGAGACTTGAGGTATTCCTGCTTGAAGAAACGTGTTTTATGATCAAATGTCACAAGAAAAGAATGAGCCGTTATGAGTAGGGCCTAGCATACGGAATAAGAAATGTGCCTTTATGTTTGTGTTTTTCTGAGTATTTTATTAGGTTTTAGTATTTTTAGTTCACTGTCTTATGTACAAATACAGTACAATTACTACTTAACTATCTAGTCTTCTGCTCTGAGGTGTCTCTATTAATTTAGTGATTTTATTACTGGAGTTACTCAAGTTAATGTGACTATTCAACAATGTTTATAAATCTCACAGCTCTTCTTTAATAATAATAATAATAATAATAATAATCTTTATTGTCCGTGAGGAAATTTGTCTTACAATTTGTGCATTACACCAAACAAAACATCAAACCTAAAAAAAAAAAATGTACATTCATACCTGACCCATTCAAAATTTACATGTGAAACAGTTTATGTTTTTTATATCAAATTATTTCTATTCAATGATTTCACTGCCAGGGGAACAAAAGAGAGCTTGTGTCTGTTAGTCTTTGCTATCGTTGTCTTGTATCTCTTTTGTGATGGTAATCATAATCTGTTCTAGTTTCTTTATACTTTATTAAGTCCAAATAGAAGACTCCTATTATTTTGTAATATTGGTGTAACTATGGTTAAATAGCATTAGTTAAAAGCATATATTCTTGATTTGTAAAAATTTCTTTTAATATTAATAAACACTTATGCTCTGTTTGATTTTGTAATAATTTTATCAATATGGGAATTGAATGATAACTTTTCATTTATTATAACACTAGAGATATTTTGAATTTTTAGTACCTGTGATTGACCATGAATAAGATAAGCTTTTTTTTTTGTTTTGTTTTTATTTCTCTTAATTGTTTGTTTGTTTGTTTTTTTTAAACTAATCTAATTCGGTAGATCATTTGTGTAAATTAGAAACAGTAGCAGGCTTAATACTGCTCATTGAGCTACATCTGAGTTTACTGTTATTAGTGTTGATTTGGAGCCATTTAATATTATCACATTCTGACTCTATCGGACAAGGTGTAATGGATCAGTAATGCCAAAATATTCTTTTAACAAGCTATGGTGATGAATTTTATCAAAGACTTTAGAGAATTTTATAAAATGTCATCTATTTGCTCATTTTCTAAGCCCTTTGAAAAGTCATCAAACTTATTAGTTGGATTTCACATGACCTAAATTTCTTTTAAGCAACATTGGTATGTAAGGACATTTTGTTTTATGATGTTGTTATATATATTTAATATATATTATGACTTCTAATATTTTACATGTGATACTAGTGAGTGATACTGATCTGTAGTTTCCTAACTTAGATTTATCTACTTTTTTTATAAAGTGGAGTGACATTCATTAGTTAGCTTTTTTCCAGTCACTAGGTGACTAGGTAAACCTTTGATTAAGAAGCTTGAAAAAGAATTTTGAACACTGGTGGTAGCTCATTATTTACTTTTGCCTGTAATACCATTTATAATAATTTAGATTCTGTCTGTGTTAAACTGCATCTCCTGGGGCTGTTTGGTAGTTTAGTTTCATTGTCATTAGATTTGTGTCAATTTTCTTAGCTTTAGACACTTTAGTGTAGTTGTATAAGAATGGACAGGCCTACCATTGAAAGAAGTTCTAAACAGGGCAAAGGATAGAGAGGAATGGAGAAAGACAGTCTACAAGTCTTGCTTGGTGCCCCAACGGTCCACCAGACTAAGGGATAGGTAAGATTACAGTACATTAAAGTAACATTATTGAAATATTATTATTATTAATTCTTAGCAGCTGCCTAACGACACTAACGTACACTTAGTACAGTTATAATCTAGTGTATAGAGATCAAGATATCTATATCTATCTATCAGAGTGTAACTTCATTCTTCAACTAGATGAGCTAACAGAGAGTAGACCAAGTAGATCTAGTACACCGTACGGTAGTAGTAGTAGAGTAGATGATTAGATGGTACTGTTACCTGTAAATTAGTGTAAAGTAAATGAGTGTCTGAGTAGAGATCTAAAAATCCAAGTCATTCTAATTAATAATTATATATATCTACTAGATTATTCTAGATCTATTAACTAGATTGATATATTTTTAGGGAATGAAAAAAATCTCTGTGTTTAATAGTTATATTCTAGAATAGATCTAGATCTCGAGATCTATTTATTGTGATTCTGAATTCCAGCATTATTTCAACTTTCGCTTTCACTCTTCCTGGTTACTTAATAAAACTGGGTAGATCTATTTTCATTATGATTTGACTCAGCGTATCACGTAGTACTGTAACAGCTCAAGTTTTAATTCGTACCTGCTGAAAATCCATAATCCGATAGTTATATAGAGAATGGTCCACAAGACCTGAACCATTTTTGCAATTACATAAACTAGTTAACTTATTTTATGAGTTATTTATCTTTAGTAAATAAATATTTTTGAAATGGATTGGTAGTGGGTAGCACTCGTTGGCTGCCATTTTTATCTAGGTCAACCTGCATGTGACTGGAATCGACCAATCACATGAGGTTTTCCTTACCGCCTTGTTGTTCCCTATCGAGTCGCCATTACAGTCAGCCATATTATGTGAAGGATTCGATGATGGACGATAATTATTGAATTTTTCTATCGAGACTTATTCATTTCATTCACTTGGATATAATTTGGGTTTTAAATAATATGGAGTGACTATGAGTCACCCTAATCCGTCTGGAAACGGCTGCTCCTTGGAGGATTGCCTCACAAATCTATTTGCTTTGGTAAGTTGTGAACATTTTCACGCAAGTGACAAATTAAGCATAACCTGGTAGAAATGTCAGAAATCATGATAACATTAGATTACCCGCTGTTTATAAGAGGGATTACATAAGCATTATCAATATTTGACTGTTATACTGTTGTTTTTATGCCTGCTTTAGTGTGTTCTTGTGTTTCTATGTGTGAATTTGTGTTTGTTTTTGTCTAAAATTGACCATTTTATTGAAAACATTAAGACACTAAATATGCATGTAGCATGCTCTGAAATCAATACGACCACCATCATTCTTGTAGTTTGTAGAATAATGTCTTTAACATGTAGAATTGTAAAGTCTAGAATTAGATCAAGCTATCTAGATCTAGTAGATTTAGATCTCTAAACTAGACTAGCCAGTTCAAGATTTGTTTTTTTAAACTTAATCTATCAAAAGCTTTTGTTTTGGTTTTGTTTATCTTGAATTCTAGTCTATTCTAGACTTTTGTAGCACACACCACAGGAAATGAGACAAGACTTGATCATTGGTGGTTAGAATAGTAAACAATCTTAGGAAGAGACTCTTAATGGTCATAATTAGATTAGCTAAATCAATAATCAATATCATTTTCGATTTTCTTTAGACTGTTTATATTTTAGGTTTAGATCTTGATCTATGGGATTCTTAGTGATTCTATGCTAACCAGTCTAATAATTATGAATTAATGCTAATCTAAGCATGAAGTATTAATATAATTAGCCTTGACTTTAAAATTTAAATTGATTTTAAACTATATTGTATATTCAACTATATTAGTATATTAACTTACTTTCATTTTGTCATTGACCTAGTCAAGGCTAGTCTGGACTATTCTAAACATCAGACATCAGTCGTGACTTGAAAACTTTGTGGTTTTAAATTAGATCAAAATCTAAATCTAAACACAAGCACTTCTTGAAGGAATGCACTTTCACTTACCTTTTAGTACTTAGTTAGTAGATCTATTTCATTTTAATCTGAAGTTAAATTCTTAAGCCTTAGACCTTAGATCTAGATTATTCTAGATGTAGCTTTTTAAGAGAATTACTTTGAAGCTTTTTAGCCTTATCTTCCAAAAATTGTCTTGATTTTATAAATCTTCCAAAAAATGTCTTGATTTAATTTAAATTAAAATACTCAATTCTTATGGTCCCAACTTTTTTTTCTAAACAGACTGATTTGTGTGGCATTAAATGGCGCCGATTGACAACAGATAATGTGAATGTAGAGCCGCTTGAAGACCCTGTCCTTGTTGGTTTTTCTCGTTGCATTAACAATGACATCTTGTGTGTATGGCGCCGTGTCCAAAGAGACCCAGACCAGCGCCAACCAGACTTCAACAGTAGCAAAGAGCTATGGATATTTTGGTATGGCGATGAGCCTGAGTCCCTTAGACAAGCTCTAACCCCAGATCTAGGCTTAAAAGGTATTACCTTTTTTTTTTTTCTTCATCTTATCTTTTATCGTATGCACCATATTTTTACTCCTTTTAGTTGTTTTTATTAGAAATTTCAGACGTACTAACTTTACTGAAAATATATCTTTCAGAAATAGAAAGCGGAACTTGGGACAGGGATAAAGATAAGGATAATGGCCTTACATACGAGTGCAGGACATTGCTTTTCAAAGCCCTGCATAATCTTATAGAACGGTAGGTGTCAAGCATTGTGTTAATGTTTATGACAAATGTTGATTTCCATCTAGAGAAACATTGATGTAATTCACTTTTATGTATTTCTTACAGGAGCCTTCTTTCCAAAAACTTTGTGAGGCTTGGTAGATGGTATGTGTTACCCTATGAGCATGGAAATACAGATACTGGGTAAGCTTACTGTCTAACTTAAAAATGTAGCTCTGACATTGAAATAGCCATTTACTTTTTTTTTTTTCAATGATAGTTTTCTTCAAACTGAAATAAACATTTCTCAGTAATTACATAAATATCACTCTCTTATCTATGTAGACACAATGTTTATGTATGGTTTTAATATTAAATGTGTATATAGACTATGCCAAAACAAACAACATTGTCTAGTCAACTTGTAATGCTAATGTGAACAGCAGAGTACCGTGTTCTGATGCTGTTACTTAACTGCGCTTAAATATATATATATATATATATATATATATATATATGATAAAGTCTTTATTTGCAAGCAATATTTATTTCTTTAAAAAAAGACTTAGATTTAAGGTGGAAAAAAAACTGATTTTTAATCATGTTTTCTTAAATTACGGGGCTTCTGGTGAAGCATTTGGCTTCATAACCAAGGGGTGGAAGGTTTGAATCTTGTTGAAGACTGGTATATTGTGTGACCACTTTTATTAAGCATGGGCTATTATCCCATAGACCACAAGGTTTAAAGTTGTACTTTTATTCATAAATAAATATTACATTTTCAGGGTTCACTTAAGCTTCAGCTTCCATTACTTTTTACATGGGGAGAGTCAGGTGTGTGCCAGTATTGAGGTCAAATTACGACCTCCGGTTTGGAGACTCACGTCCCAGCACATAGCTTTGGTACAGGGCAATCAAGCTAGTATTCAAGGTAAGATTTTCTTCTTACAGCTCTTATTTTTGCTGTTTGGATAATAGTTGTTGTCGATCTGAATGGTAGTGATCTCCCTTTCTCATGCTTGTGGTAATAATAATATGAACTAAATAGTTAAATTGTTTGTAAACCTAATAATAATAATAATCTTTATTAGCCATGAGGAAATTTGTCTTACAATTTTAAATGGTACAAACCACATTAACCATAGAAAATAAAATATACTTTCACACCAGATTCACTCAAAAGTTCCATGTGATATGTTTATGTAGACTTGTATTGAATGATTTGATTGCCAGGGGAACAAAGTAGTTTAGTCAGTAGTTATTTCTAAAATCTTCTTAGCTTTGTTCTCAAATAGTTGTCCAAATGAATTTTTTTTTTCACCAATAACCTTACAAGCACCAATTAGATTTTATGAAGTTTATTTTTAATGTTCAGATTGCCATATCAGGCAGTGATATTGAAACTTTTAATGCTGCAGCTGTGAAACTGATAAGACATTGCCAACAGCTTTTTTGCTAGGACTAAGGGGGGGGGGATATTTTTCTTAGTAATCATAAATCTTTGTTGCTTTTTTTTTTTCTGATATAATCAGCATTTTTAGTTCAATTTAATTTATTGTCTAAGCAATGGCTATGTCCATACTTTATCTGAGATGTAAGTAGAAGTGTTAAACTTATTGTAAAATGAGCTCCATTTTGTAATCTTCATCAGTTTGGTCTCTCACATGATCACACAAAATATTCCTGATCTGGCTTGTATAATTTTAAGTCAGTATAAAGACTTTAATCTTGAGCAAGTTGATACTACTGTGGAAAATCATTCAACTTTTTTTTTTTTTTTTTTTGGTCTAAAATGTAATATGAACTTTTGATATCTGATGTGGAAAAAAAAAGTTGCTTTTCAGTTGCCATTAGGGTTAAGTCTTTACCCTCCCCTTGGTGATGTCTTTGATTTGATTTTACATGATGTGAAAACTAGAACAAAGTCTTTTCAATTAAGTTTAAATAGTTGTGGAATTCATTTCTCTTTTTTTTTTATATACTAAACCCTGTATAAATTAATTGAAGTGACTGCTTCAAAAAACTACATGGAATTTACCCATTTGAACATACATGAATAAGCTCTAGAACTTCTTTCTAATATTAATCCTTACAGTATATTTAGAATCCAAATAAACTAGTCCTGGTCATTGAACCTATTCTTATTGAAATAGTGGTGGTAGCAAATTGACAGCCCCTCACAATAATGTTTATTCAATTTTATTTGTTGACCTATTTGGAAGCTACATCTACTGTTGGCATTAAAGAAATTATAGCACTTTGTCTAAAACAATAAAAACGACTTCAACACCATACTGCAGTGTTTGTAAAAACAAACATAAAATAAAACTTTTGATCAATGTATTTATACCAGAACTTTCTTTGCCATGTGTTGTAGAAACCAATAATTCCAACCATTTGATTTCATTCTAGCAAATTTCTATGGATAGGAACTAATCATATGACAAGTGGGAGCTCTGCATAAATCACAAATATTATAAATCCTAAGTGATTTTTTTCAATGAGAAATATGCTTTTATTTTTTTTTTACAATCAACTGTTCACAGCATGGATACAGATTTTATTTATTTTTCTTTTTAATATGCGTTGATGTATCAGATCTTTGATGCTCATAGTATGCTCAGTGAGCTGTGGTCCAATCTATTTAGTGGATCAGTGGTGCCTTTAGGCACTCTGCAAACACAACTCTGCTCGAATCAGGATTCGAACTTGAGCCCCCTTATAAGCTGGCCTAGCCATAGCCAAACTGTTTTGGCCTCTGAGCCACTCATCCCAAAGAATATATGCATAGTCTAACCAGAAAAATCAATTTGACGTTATCTTATTGTATCATTAGCTACTTTTTAACTATATTGTCTTAGTGTTATGGCTAATTAATAATGCTATCTATGTTCTCAAATGTAATCCTTAAGCACAGGTACTTAATTGTAAGCACCCTAATCCATTTAAAACTTTGTCATTCTAATAGTTGTTAATTTAAATTCATATTAAAATTTAAAAAATAATAATTTTACTTAGTAGTATGAAATGGTCAATCCGAATCAGGAATTCTGAACTTTCCTGTAATGCTTTGACTGTACATTTTCTTCTACATCTAGGCCTTGGTAAACTTGGTTGCCATCTTATAAGTATATTGTTTGATGATAATTTCAGTTTAATTCTCTGCTCTTATAACCCTGTCACTTGCTCCATGCTCTTGCTGTGAGTGTGTGTGTGTGTGGGGGGGGGTAATGAGCTATTTTATATATATATATATATATATATATATATATATATACACTAGAATTAATTAAAAATTTGCTCATTTGCATTTTTGTATGCCTTTAATCTTGAAACAAAAACAAAATTTGGGTGGAACACTTTTTTTTCCAGTAGGTCACTTAGATTTCTATTATAAACCAATTAGATTATCTTCCTATGATTGTGTCTATAACTATCATCTTATATTTAGGAATGTTATAAATTTAAATCAATGATTGTTGGGTGTCTGGTTGTTACTAAATGTTGTTATAAATTTAAATCAATGATTGTTGGATGTCTGGTTGTTACTAAATGTTATTGTCATTTATTGGTCATGATTGTATGTCTATGAATGACCAGTTCCTATGGCATTCCCTAGTGTTAGCAGTGCATAAGGAATGTCTCTCTCTTCTTGTATTTAAAAAAAAAAAAGTACACTTGGTTTGAAATGTGTCTGCTGGTGTTGGTGGGTTACCTTTTTTTGTTCACACACCAGTGGCAGTAGTGTACTACTGTGTGGTCACTAGACCTCATTCACAGCCTTGTGTGTGTGTGCTCCCCCCGTACTTCAGTCACCTCCTCCATTTCTTCGCCTGCCGCCCCCTCTCTCTCCTTTCACCTTCCATTCACTTAGTCCTAACAATGCCTGATCTCTAGCTGGTCCTGTCTGCACTGTGAATGCTCATCGTTTGTTTGGATTCCCTGGACTGCTTTCTACCAATGCTTGTCAGTTACACGGCCCCGACACACTTGTTCTTAGCCTGACTGCCTACGGTCATCGTTTCTTTCACATCGCCCCCCCCTCCCCCGCGTAATGTGTGTGTGTGTGTATTTCCCCTTCAGTTGAGGAGGGCCACAGGCTGGTAACACCTGTCTTGCTACCTCCTCCACCAAGTAGGGAGGTCAATGCCAGACGCTGTAACTTTTTTTGTGGCTTGGTTTTTTTCAATTTATCCTTTTACAATTTGTTGACCAAACGATGGTCGAGACCAGTGGCGTAGCTAGGATGGGGGAGAATTTAAAAATCCCCCGTGCCCCCACTTGAGGGGGGCCCCAAATGAGTGTTATTTACGTTGAAAATTAGATAATAAGCAACTGCAGAGGCCCCCAAAGAGGTCAAGCGCTCCCCCCGGGCCCCCAAACGATGGGAAATTCCTAGCTACGCCCCTGGTCGAGACGTCATCGTAATTTGTGCATCACTAAGAACGCTCTGTGCATGGCTGTGTGTGTCTATAACTCTCAGTTCCAATAACGTTTATGTTATAGTCAAAACAAACAACTGGTCACACCTACATTGCTTTGGTATTTGAATGTGGCTTTACTCTATAACTCTAGATCTTGGATGTACCAACCGAGACAAAGGCACTGGTCATGTTTGTGCTCAATGTTTTAGAAACATAGATTTGTGAATTGATCTTAATTTAAATATTTAAATGAAAAAAAAAAACACGTATGTCTTCATGTGCGTTTTGCACACCCTCGCCTGTAATATGGGGAAAGGGGTTGATAGCGTTGTCTCGGGTCTGACCTTTCGTAGTTGATGATCTTTGTTTGTGACATCGTTTCAAACCTAAAATAAAACCTAAAGATGATACTTTCAAAAGTTTATTCACATTATCATCAGAACTTTCGCGCACCGTGACGTACGTCCGACTGTCATTTTAGTTGTCAACGGATTGTTAGACTTAAGAATTATTTGTCTGATCCCTCGGACAGACGGGAGGGTGCATCTGGTATCTTGAGTGGAGTGGGTCACCTCAGCAGTGA
This sequence comes from Biomphalaria straminea, assembly GCA_021533235.1. Lineage (NCBI taxonomy): Eukaryota > Metazoa > Mollusca > Gastropoda > Planorbidae > Biomphalaria > Biomphalaria straminea. The sequence continues at coordinate 1,913 of JADKLZ010030206.1, read as the reverse complement.
GCGGGGACAACGGGCTGTAAGTGAGCAGATCCACGCCATGGTGGCCCTATTGATTTTCGCGTCAAGCTTTGGCTTTGCCGATGGGTATTGAGAGATGGACGGCGGGGACGAGATTTGGGAAGTGTGTGGAGGGGCGGTGGAGAGGAGCAACATACAAGGAGGGTCGAATCATTTCTTTTCATTTCAAAAAATAAGGGGGGGGGGGGGGGGTGAAACATTACACACTGTTTAGAAATAAATGTAGAGATGAGGGAGAATCTGGGCCAGGCATCTTTCCACTGGCTCTCTATTTCAACTTGGTAGAAGAGGGGGGTCGGGACTTTGAATCGATGACTTTAAGAAACATAAGGGTTTGTTTTCTTTTGTTGACGCACTTTAGAGAAAGGTCAGTGGAAACCAAAACTGAGACTTGATACATCGAACTGAGACTCCATACATCGCTACTCTGATTATCAAAGAGATGGGTTCGAGTCTCCGTTTACAATAGTCATTATAATCTCTCAAAGCATATAAATACATTTCTTCAGTAAGCCCATTGTGTTTACTTTCAGTGCTTAGATTAGCAATACCAGGTCATGTCGCGCTCTCCTAACGTAACGCACTGTCCAACAGAGGATGGAGATTACGATTTAGTTGACATCTCTTCCCTCGTACGAGAATGAGTGTGCACTAAGCTGTAGTCAGCCTACTTGAGCTCGGAGCTACTGCGGCACCTCATGACAATCTCATTCTCATTAATCTAATGATATTGATTGTTTTGAAAACAAACATTGTTGACAGGGACGCTCAGGTCCGCGTTGGCTAAACAAATGAAATGTTCATACTCTATGAAGTCTTTAACAACATGAACATTTAGAATACAGTCGAGAGGGGGCGGTAGTCTCACTTCAACAAATGTAGGAAGACACAAAGCTGTTTAGTCTCGTCTTGTGCTGCTACCAAAGCGAGGCACCTTGTTGAAATTTGTCTTGTCCCTGAATCATTGTGCTATTATAGGAGCTTGTAGGAACTGGTCTTGAGAGTTTTACATCATCATTTCATCAACCGTGATCACATCTATCATTTCTGCAGCCTAGCTTGGAATGTGCTGATTTGCGCATAGGGCTTGATCGTGACCATGGAGCTCTCAAATACAATACTTGAGCTATAGGTTATTAATGCTTTGCCAGTGCTATGTTGCAAATTCCAAAACTTTTTTTTCATACTGACAGCCAATTGTTGTGCAATACGAACGGACGTGGAACAAAACCAGTTGTCTGTAATGAATAATGGTCTCCGCAATCGTCTATAATGAATAATGGTCTTCCCAATCGTCTTATCGAATAATGGACTTCCCAATCGTATTTAACGAATAATGGCCTTCCCAATCGTTTTATCGAATAATGGCCTTCCCAATCGTATTTAACGAATAATGGCCTTCCCAATCGTTTATAACGAAAATCATCTCCCTAATCGTCTATAAGGAATGATCTCTCGTGGAGACATCGGAAATGTTGCCAAGACTTGACCTAGTTCACTTCACCTTGCCGCACTGGCTATTTGAAACTGGTTTTTAGTTGTCAAGATGACCCTGAGGTGTTACAGCATTGTCAAGCGTTTAGAAGCCACGTTTTGTCTTTATATTAGACTGTCAAGAGTAAATACAGTTGATATAATAGATGTACCTCGGCTCTTGTTTAAGTTCCTACCTCCTTTCTTAGGAATCTGTACGAACTAATGTATCTAGCCTGCATTGTGGTCTATTTTCTATATCATTACTAGTGTATCTAACCTGCATTGTGGTCTAATCTATATATTACTAATGTATCTAGCCTGCATTGTGGTCTAATACTCTAATCTATATCGTTACTAGTGTATCTAGCCTGTATTGTGGTCTATTCTATAACTATATCTTTACTAGTGTATCTAGCCTG